>JAENHJ010000542.1:600000-800000 GCA_025330945.1 Mucuna pruriens
AACATTAATATTTTATTTAACTCGGATTGAATTTTTGAATTTTTAATGTATATATTTTTTTATAGATTTTATGATTTTTAAAATTGTACAATTAATTTCAATAATCCATTTTTCTATTCTGCTAAGTAATCCTATAACAAAGTTTGTGAGACAAATGTTTGGAAATGAATAAAATTTTCGTCCAATTATATATTAGAAATATGTTATTTACCTGCGAATTTTCCTAGGAACAATAATTTGCAGGAACTTTGTGTGGATTTTGCTGTGGAATATAATTTGTAAGAAATTTCTATGGATTTTGTTACCAAAATATATCCGTAAAAACTTCTTGCAAATTTTGCTACCATTTCAATAATCATAGGAAAAAAAATTTTGCGGATAAAAATGGTAGAAAATTTCGTAGATTTTTTTTGTTCCCTATGAATTTATTTGAAAATAAATAATTGCAGGAAATATTTCATACAAATTTAAAATCCACAGAAAATAATACCTACAAATTTTTTTCACAAGAAAATCCTCAGAGAAAAGTTCGCAAGAAATTTTTTTATTAAATTAATAACTATTATAATTGAATAAAATAAAATATATTATAAAAAATAAATTCATTAAATTGAATATATTATAAAATCATTATATAATAAAATTAATTATACTAGAAATGTATTATTTACTTGCGAATTTTCTTGCAAAAAATAATTTGTAAAAATTTTGTGTGGATTTTGCTGTGGAATATAATCTATAAGAAATTCCTATAGATTTTGCTACCAAAATATATTCATAGGAACTTCTTGCAAATTTTGCTACCATTTCACAATTGTAGGAAATTTTTTTTGCGGATAAAAAATAGTAGAAAATAATATTTCATACAAATTTAAAATCCGCAAAATATAATACTTGCAAATTTTTTTTCACAGGAAAATTCGTAGGAAAATCCGTAGGAAAGTTCTTCATTAAATTAATAACTATTATAATTGAATAAAATAAAATATATTATAAAAATAAATTTATTAAATTGAATACATTATAAAATCATTATATAATAAAATTAATTACATTCGATAATTATTGTGAAATAAATAAAATTAATATATAATTATATATTAACTATTTCATTAATTGTTTTATTTTTCATAATATAAAACTATTTTATTTCATTTTTCAAACTTAATTTTTATGATTTTTATAGGTATAATAGAAAATATACATACATACATATATATATATATATATATATATATATATATATATATATATATATATATATATATATATATATTAGAACAAAAAGTCAACATTTGTCATGACCTAAATCATGATGTCCTTTTTTAGAATTGGTTTTGAGTTCCTTGTAGGGAAAGAACAAGGATGACGGAGTCACCACCAGCATTTTTATGGAAAATGTCAGGAAACCTTTGAGTAGATAAGGCTAGTCTTTGAATCAGAGAATAGGCTCGGAAGTCGGTTACACGTAGGGATCACTGGGTATCCCAAAACGTTTATCACATAATAGTTACCCTAACTTGCTGCACAAAAAGGAAATGACTCTTACGTTTTTGTTGATGGTTTTCTAAGGATGGAGTATTTACACGGAATAAGTGTGAGATATTTTTGGTATTTTTTAGATGGTTAACTTATCAAGAGTAGGTTTCTTACTCCTACGTATCTCCTTTTTTACGGAGAAATAAAAGTTCAAGTAGTTCTGGCTGAGGCTTGGGAGGGTAATAAAAAAGTGTGGATTGTCCATTAACATCCAAAGATGATTGGAGGGAAGTGGACTGTCCATTGGTGTCCAATGAGTTGATAGACCCGCATAGAAATATGCAACTAACGTAAGTAAAGCTAATGCAATGATAGTATTTAGGGGCCCTAAGATAGAGTGGACTATCCATTGGCGTCCAAAGAACCTTAGAAAAGAAATAAGTATCTTTTATTGTGGAACTTGATAGGAATTGTCTCTTGTTGGGCTAGGTATGGACTATATGGCTAGTCTGGTAAAACGCCATCTTAGGGGTACTAAACTATCTTATAGGCATGCATATGAGATTTTTAGCGGCTAACTTGGTATCTAGAAGTTTTAGCACTGTACTCTTCCTTCTCCTTTTTTTGGCTGTTCTTCCTGGCTTGAGTGGAATAGTCTTTTCCTTCCTGTATTCGACCTTTTTTCTCTACCCTTTTCTCTTCGTTCTGAGGCTATTATGAGCTCGGTTTGGTCGCATGCACTATCCCACGATTTCCTTTCTGATATTGTGGGTAGCATAACCACGTCGGTTCATAGTATATATCCTGCTAGTGATTATATGTGTATATCTAGCAGGTGGTTATATCTGTATATCTCGCAAGTGGTTATCTCTATATATCTCGCAGGTGGTTATCTCTATATATCTCGCAAGCAATTATCTCTCACTCTTTATTTGGGATTCCATTCTGCTAGGAGAAATTTGGGGTCCGACAACATTATTACCTGAAATTTGAAGGATTGGCTTGTTAGTATGCAAAATTAATAAAAAAAAAGTAAAGAAAATTTTAAAATATCAAATAAATTTCTAATTTTATTGTTTACTTTTAATTAAAGTCCTAAATCTATTTAATATTATTACTTTAGTATTTTTTTAAATTTTATATTACAGTTGATTCGTATTTTTAGGGTTTTTTTAATTTTTTTAATTCAAAATCTAATACGAACCTCTCTCAATTTCAAAAACAAAATGAATATGTACTTCCGTAATTTATTTTAATTTTAATTTTTATATTTTAAAATTTTGGTTTTTAATTTCTATAATTTTATTTTTTAGGTTTTAATTTATATACTTTTTTTTTGTGTAGATTTTGTTTCTTATAATTTTATTTTGTTTAGATTTTGGTCCTCATGCTCATATATTGTAACTTAAAAGTAAAATTAAGAATTAAAAATTAAAATTAAAAAATATAAGATTTAAAACTAAAATAGAAGTAAATTATAAAAATTAAAAATATTGTGTGGTTTATGTCATTATTTTTTGCTTTTTTGCTTGTTCTTGGATGCTCACGTCACTTCTTTTGTGTTCAAAGCGCGCACAGCGTTCCATTCTGCAGCAGCGACAGTAAGGTGTGTGGATTTCAAAATTGACTGAGGTGAGTCGCGCGTTTCGTTCTTTTCTTGTTGTGTGTAAATGCGCTTTGTTCCTTTTTGGAATTTGCGATTGTTTTTTGTTTTGAATTTTGGGGGAATTAGCATTGACGCAGTTTTTTGGTTGGTGTAAATTCAGATAAGCAATTTAACGGCAAGTTAGGGAGGTAGTGGGGAGAAGAATCTGCTCTGAGTGAGAACGAGTCGAAGGTTTGAAGATGCATTCATTTGCTTGTGTTGTGATTTTTTTTGTGTGTGTGTGTAATTAGTGTTTTTGAATAATAGATGTTGAATTTAATTTTAATTATTTGAATCTAATTTGTTGTGTTTGGGGTTTTGGGATTATGGTACTGATTTATTCACTATATGAATGCTGATGTTTTTCTTCTTAATTTATGAAATGGAAGTGTATATATATATATATATTTATAATTATGAAATGGAAGTATATTTGTTTAGTTTTAATTGAAGCTCAAGTGTGGAAATGAAAATTTAGATTAAAGTATCTATTTGGATTAGTTTATTTTTAAGATGATTATCTATTATTCTAATCTTACGATAGAACTGCAACTTATAAGCATCTTGTGTGGTTTATGTCATTATTTTTTGTTTTCTCTGTGTTAGATCTATTTTAGGCCGCCTTACAACAATTTCAATAATGTTTTAACCAGTTTGTTTCAGTCAGCTATATTGTCTTTGAGTGAACTATAAACTTTTTCCTTTTGGGGAAGTTGGAACACAATGTGCTATTGTTGGAATGGAATTCTACAAGTTTTTGTATGGGATGGTGTTAGTAATAATACCTAAAAATCTACCTAAGGATGCTTATTATTGATGATCTTTTATTAATATGGTCTGGTATTAAGGTTTTGTCAGTAAAAAAGAGAATAAAATGATTTTGAAATTTGAATCTGGTGCATTTGGATAGAGTGAAATTTACTCAGCAGTTTTGTTCTTTTACTCTCTTGTCTTTGCACCCTCAATTGTGGGTTCTTGTTTAAGGGACCCCTTTGCCTATAATACAAAGTGACTATTGTTTGCTTTTGAGCTTATGTTCCTTTCTATATGGCACTTTCTTTTCTTTATTTTTTTAAGAGGATGCATGGTCCTCATTCTTTTCTATATGGCATTATATGGTAGCTTTCCATTGAATTTGCTGAAGAATATAGTAGATTTAATTCGCTGAAGAATATAGTAGATTTAATTCATTTCAATATTTTCATCCCATAGTAGCTTGCAATTATTACCTTAAAGAAAGTGATTTGAATACTAACTAGCTTGAGACTCATTCACTAGGTACCATTTACTATACCTTAGATTTGAATATAGTAGTAACAACTTCAAACTCATTCACTGGGTAGATTCCTCCTCAGCTCAGTTTTTGCACTCAACTTACTCAACTTATTCTTGTTGAAAATTCTCTCACAGGTCCTATCCATCCTGAATTAGGAAACTTTAAAAGCCCACAGTATTTGGATTTAGGTAGCAACTTACTCAAGAATCCCATTCCCATCACGTACATTCTTATTGGTTCATAGGATAGAGATTTTACATTGAAGCGTATAGAAATTAATCTCTAAAGAGAATATGGTATGGTGAATTTGGTACCTGATAAGTAGGATTATTGATAGAATTTTGTAACTAAGTGTATCATCTAAGAAAAGATTTGGAGATATTTTCTAACTTACTAGGGTTGATTCCATCTGTATTTGGCGATGTAACAAGAGTAAGGATTGTGATTCCTTGAACAACAACATTGTTGCATTCAATTTCTCATATTAATTAGAAAACACGAAGCAATGTAGTATATTTCCTATAGGTAGTTTGTAGAGTCAATTATTAATGATAATAGACATAGTAAAGGGGGAAAAGTGGATGAACCTGTTGTATATTCCACAATGGAGAATTAACCAAAGTGAGATTGGATATTTGAACATTATTTGAGTACATGATTTCAATCAAGTAAGGCCTGGTATAAGTGAGCTCCCCTTGTAGAATTTTTTCCACCACAGATCACCTTGACCTTTTAGTGTGCCATTGTCCTCTAGAAACAAATTTGAATTCAATAATTAAAAAAAAAGAAAATTCTTATTTGGACTAGATATGTAATCCCAAAAGCATAACTTTCATTACCAGTGATGATTACATCAATGAAGTTGGTTTAAAAAATTAGGCTGCTAAACCTTCCATTTTGGACTAGTCTTGTTCACCTGATTGCATTCGGGGAACTGTTGGGGCCAAGTTTGTTAAAGGGCATGCCTTATTGTTTCACTTCCCCAATTATAGAGAAGTTTTTGGTTCCTACCAAGGTTGTGATTCCACCCCAAAAGTAAGTCCTTGGCTTGTCTTATTAATAATTATTTTTAGTCCTCTTTTGAGTTATATAAATTTTAAAAAAATAAATTGTCATTTGATGCTCGTTGTATTTTCTCCAGCAGTCTTTCTCATTTCAGATTGAACCTTACCTTTCCCCCTTTAATTTTCTTATTTTTGCTAACATTTTGTGATTTCTCATGCATGTCTCTTCTAAATTTGATAATTTTTGTCATCAGGGATTTATAGGAATAATGGTTATCTTCTGGTTTCATGCAATGGAGGACTTAACCACATATGAGCAGTAATAAGTTCTTTGCTTGATTATCTTTACTACAATCAACATCACTATTTACATTAAAAGTCTGATTCATTTTTTTAAAGTCTTTATTCCTCCCATTGTTCTTTTCCTGCAGATATGTGACATGGTTGCAATTGCCAAATACTTAAATGCCACCCTCATAGTTCCAAAGCTGGATAAAGCCTCTTTCTGGTCTAATTCAAGGTCTGCACATTATTCTTTCTATCACAACTTTAATTTTGGAAATGCCTACTTTTAGGATCATCATGATTGACATGTCTTCATTTTCTGTCCCCTTGATGTTGCAGTGACTTCAAAGATATATTTAATATTGATCATTTCATTACCTCCTTGAAAGATGAGATTCGGATAATAAAGCAACTACCACCTAAGGTCAAGAGAAGAGTTGAACAAGGACTATCCTACACAATGCCACCCATTAGCTAGTCTAATATCTCATACTTTGAAAACCAGGTATTTTGCTTTGTTCACATTATCTTTGCACTTATTTTGACTTGGTGCTTTATTTCAAGTTAGCAACTAATTGTCCTTAACTACTTAAACAAGTCCTTCCTCTATTGTTGAAACACAAGCTCATACACCTAACTAGAACAGATGCTAGACTTGCAAATAATGGACTCCCTATCGCGATTCAAAAGCTAAGGTGCCGAGTAAACTTCAATGCTCTGAGGTTTACTTCTCAGATAGAAGTATGTGTTACAACATCCATCTTGTTTCTCTACTTCTCTTTTGAGTGTAATTTTGGCAAATGGTATTTCTTAGATATGCATATCCTGGGTGGAAGGAAAAAGTTATCAATTCTGAGCATAAGAGGAAAGATGGTTTGTGCCCTTTAACACTTGAGGAAACTTCCCTAGTATTGAAAACACTTGGTATAGATCACAATGTTCAAATTTATATTGCTGCTGGGGAAATATACGGTGGAGAGAAAAGGATGGCAAGTTTACTAGGAGAGTTTCCTAATCTGGTAAGTAGAAAGAAGAAAATAATGTATTATATATTGCTAACATTTTTTCTACTAAAATAGGTAAGAAAAGAAACATTACTAGAACTTTCAGAATTGATGTATTTCCAAAATCACTCCTCACAAATGGCAACAGTGGATTATCTTGTCTCCTTAGAGAGTGAATATGGAAGCATATAAAACATGTGCGGCAGTATATAATTAACTTGTTGTGGGCTTAGTTTACTGCTTTCATTGTGAAGATATAAGTTTGGACGAGTGGAGCAATTAGAGACATTTGAAGAAGCAAAAGCTAGAGGAGCTAACTCTGTAAGTTTCCCAACCTTGCATCATTTGGTTATAGCTTACTGTAACTACATGAGATATTAGTCCAAGTGTTTATTTCTTCAGTTAATTTTCTGAATCTCATGTTTTGTTTTATCCAATATGATGCAAGCAACTTTTAGGAAGTTTTTAATAGAAATTGGAGCCTGTAAACTGATTTTGAAAATGTTCCTTTTTTGCTTATTAAATTTTTATAACAGACTTAAGAAGTCTTTGTATAATATTGTATCTGGTTACTTTTATGCTTTTAAAATTTTGATTGACTGCTTTTTTGCATGGTTATGGCCCTCATTATTGGGTTGCAGGTTATTCAGATAAAATTAGTTCAGGTAGTCACTCCATCAACCAATGTTGATGGTAACATTGGTCCTGATGTTGTTCATCTTCTTGCAATAAAAGAGGTTCTAACTTCTCACTGTTACTTATTTATTCATTTTCTGCTTGCTATTATAGTTATATACGACAGTGAGTTAAATGTTTTCTATAGGAGAACAATGGCTTGGATAATGGTTCAGTTATGTATGGATTTGCTTTTGTTGATTGTGTTCGGCTTAGAGTTTGGGTTGGTTCTATAGACGATGATGCATCTTATTCTGCTTTGGGGGCTTTATTAATGCAAGTATGCTCACAATACCCTTTCTTTTGCCTATTCCTGATTTTGTGTTTAGTTCCTATGAATGATCACTTTGATTTGTAAAATTGTTAGCTAATTTGAATCTGGGAATTGGATTTTAGGTGTCACCTAAGGAAGTTATATATGAAAGTAGAGGTGAACACTGAGAAGTCTTATTGCTTTGCTTTTAACTTGGAGAAAAATGCTGGCTACACAATATTTAATGCATTTTTTGACACTATTAATGTTAATGGGTGAATTTTATGCAAATTCATGAAATTCCTCTGAATAACTTGAGCTAGTGAGTCCATTTTTTATTTAATGGGTCTCACAAAATTTGTCCAATAATAAAAGAAATGTGTTGGAAAAAATGTATTAAAGAGTGTTGTTATCATTCCTCTTGACTTGAATGCACTTCCATTCTAAAGGTTATATCTTCATGTTAAAATATGATGTTTTACAGGGTTGTCCAAAGAAGCTCAGAAAGCACTTAAAAAATTCTCATTAAATGGTGAGATGTGATCATTCATTGTGGTTTATGAGTGCACTAGCATGATATTGAAAGCATTCTAGAATTTTAAATGGGTATTTCTGCTGGTTTATTTATTATGCTTTGCCTTGGAAGCTACATGTGAATTACAAAAGTAGCTCAAAAGTAATCATTTTGCACAGTTTTGTATAATAATAATAAGTCAACAACAAACATCTAATGGTGGTCAATTATTATGACCTAACCTAAGTTATTCCTTGGTGAAGCTAGTTTTACTTTGACTTATAGATAAACAATGTTTTAATATTTACACTATAAGGTGTACTTTATGAATGATATACACAGTTAATCCTTGTACTATTTCCCTATGATATCTATAAATATATATAGAATAAAATGATTCCATAAGAATCAGGCTACCTATTCCCTTTTGAAATTAAGCTGGTATGGATATTACCTTTGTGATACTACAAATGGTTATATTTGTACATTTTATATATGTTTTATATGCTGAACTTCTTATATTTTGTTGTTTTTGGGGAAAAAAGATTGTGCTCTTAATATGCATTACAATGTGAATAATTTAAGACATGTTGCGTTAGGAATAATTTAGGGTTTGTAAATTTTTGCACTTTGTTGCAATTAGATGTTTTGGTATAACAAAACTTTTTATAACATTAAGTTCTCAAAATATTTTATTTACTGTGCTACATTGAATTTTTATAACTAAGTGAGAGATTTTATAACTAAACAACCAAGTTTATTACAAAGGAAATATGGAAGCTAGATAGAATTTGCTTCTTTAAACATGGTTGAAATAATATATTGTTATTGCAGGAAGCTTCCAGGATTGTCAAATTCAACTTTTGAGGTAATTTAATATTATTTTTCTATTAGTTGAATTGTATATGTAGTTGAAAGATTGAAAAGGTGGGTCAAAACTCACTTTTGGTTCTTTGTTAACCTTTGTTTTCTATTAGTAGAATAATATATTTATTGAAAGAGAGTTAGCTTAATAATCATTTCTGGTGATTTAGCATTAATGCTTGATAATTATGATGAAATTAGTACATCATAGTGTATACGTCAACTACTAAGATGCTGATAATAGCATTGGAAAACATAAAAAACGACGCTCCCGAAGACTTTCTTTTCCAAGAGAGATTGTACATAAATGTGAGGAAAATTTTGGAGGCCCAATTATTGGGAAATTATTATATAAACATAATATGGAGAGATCAAATGATTAAGAGGTTTACGATTATTTTAAAAAATATGTATATACATTGTCATTAATAAAGTTTTGGATAGTGAATAATATTTATTTATAAATCACTGCTGACTCTATGTTTTGAGTTCCTTTTCTTTTAGATCCAAACTTTGTTTAGTATAAAAATGAAAAATTGTCCTGTCTATCATTCTAGTATAAATTATCATTTTATATTTTATATTGAATGGTGAAGGAAGATACCCTTATTATGAATTTATAAAAAATGAAGCACTTGAAGATAATGCACTATTTTGGATGTTTTTGTACCATAGATAACTTGTAAAGAATATTATATAATTTGTATCATCTTAGAAGAAAAAGTAAAATTTTAATTTGGAATAACTCTTATATATATATATATATATATAAGAGTTATTCCAAAAAAACATTAATTAAGAGGAAGCAAGTTATTCCAAATATAACTTTAAAAGAGTTACTCTTTTATTTTCTTTAATAAATATTTTAGGACAAAAGAGAAATAATATAAAAAAACTAGAAGCATTTTAAAAAAACATTACAAGATTTTAAGACAATTATTTACTAAAATAGGTCTAATGAAATTTTTAGTTAATAAAAAAATTAAAAACTAGTTAAAATAAGACAGGAAATGTAATCAACTAATGTTTAATACAACATTTAAATAAATTATTATCAAAATAAAAAAATAATGGATATATATTTATTAATACTAGGATTTTGATTGTAACATCACATCAACAATTGTCTTTAATATTCTATAAATTTGATAAAATTTTTACATACTAAAAACATATAAAATTTAATTTATATGAATATTGATTAAATTAAAAAAATTATTAAAAAAAGGTATTATATTTTTAATTAAAAAATATGCAAAAATTCCTACAGAATCACACTATGCAAGAAAATTACTTAGGAATAACAAAATTCCCAAGAAATATATCTGCAGATTTTCATACGAAAATTTTCACAGGAAATACTCATGATAAAAATATACTTGCGAATTTTCCTACAGACATATTCGTAGTTTCCTATGGATTTTCCTACGAAAATTTTCGTAGAAAATGCTTCTGCCTATATATCTTCTTGCAAATTTTCATGCTGATTTTTTTACGAATTTTTTTGTGAATTTTCTCACGGAATCCAAACACTTTCTTGCGAATTTAAAATCGTAAGAAAATGTTTCCTGCGAAATTTTCCTACGAATTGTCCTGTGAATTTTCCTACGAATTTTTTTGTAAATTTTCCTACAGATTTTTCTGCGAATTTTCATGCGAATTTTCCTACAAAATATATCTACAAATAAATTTCTTCCCAATTTATAATTCGCAAGAAAGAGTTATCCACCAATGATTTTCCTGCAAATTTAAAATTGTAGGAAATTTTGCAGGAAACATGTTTCCTATGAAATTTTGAGCAAAATTCGTAGAAAAATTACATATTTCTATATATATAGCTTGAATATATATAAAATTACACAAAAGAAATTTAAACATAGAAATAAAATTAATATATCAAATAAAAAATCTTACCGCATCCTTTTTAAAGAAAAATAATATGTACAAAAATATTACACGTAAAATAGAAGAGAAGTTATTGCTAGTAGAAAAAAAATTGTAAAAGAGAATTTATTCAATAAATAAAAAGAAAAAAAAAACTATGTATACATACTTGCATATAAGTGTAGATAATATATTACAAAATTACAACATATTTTAGGCACCAACCATTAAGTATTTTACTCGATTTTTTTATTTAACTTTGACTATTTTTTGTTGTGAATTTTCAATACATTACGTTGTTTTATAGATTCTATGATTTTTTAGTTGTAGATGTAATTTTATATTGTATTATTATTTTCTTCTAAGTATATAATTTAACTGTGAATTAGTAAAATATTTTATTTTAAAATTAAAATCCATTTTATATCATATCAATTATTTACTTCATTTAAAAAAAAAAAACAACACAAAGTATGAACATCGTAAGAAACCACTATAGTATTACTACGTTAGTATAGCTAGGGAGCTAGCATGACAAGGTACTGTTACAACATAGCGTAGGGAGAAGGAAAACGGTTATGACAGTTAGATGAGATAGTTGAAATAATAACTGCAAGGAGTTAAAGGCGTTGTTAATTAGTACAATTGGATTCGATGTATACAAAGGTTTTAGTAACCAGTAACCATGCTAGTGTAATTAAAGCTAAGTCATTCTATGACGTTGTTGAGATGATTCATGTATATGATTAGAGCGAAGAGAGAGAGAGAGAGAGAGAGAGAGAGAGAGAGAGAGAGAGAGAGAGAGAGAGAGAGAGAGAGAGAGAGAGAGAGAGAGAGAGAGAAAAGAAAAAGAAGCAAGAATGGATGGGGAAGACGTTGATGAGTATCGAAAGTGGTCTGAGTCAGAGAACTTCATGTTTGGGTTTGCCATTGAAAGGTTTCCCGAAGAAGACGAGAATCGATGGAAGAATGTTGCCACCATGCTTCCCCACAGATCCCCAGAAGAACTCGCGCAACACCACCAGACAATGATTCGCTACGAGAAACATAGAGAACAACAAGAACAACTACTCATGAGGTGTACTTCTTTTCTCTTTTATTCTTGTCGCATCACCTATAATGTACTCTACCTTGCTAGCTCACTGTCTTTTTGTTTTTTAGTGAAATCATAACTATTGTCTAACGGTGTAACTTCTTTCTACAAGAAAAATGTTATTCGAAGGAGTTCCATTGAAAAGAAGCGAAACTTTTTTTTTTTCAGTTGGAGAGAAAAAAAATTGTTCTTTTTTTACTACATGACTTTTAGTAACATTTAAAAATACTATAAAAATGTAAAAAAAATATTATCTATTAATTTTTTATTCTTTTAACAAATATTGAATGTAAGTTATATCGTAAAATATTATTTTTAAAAATATAAAAAATGATACTAAAAAATTAGTAATATTTTTATAATAAATATTATTAAAAGTGAAAAATGCAATGGTGTTTTGATTGATTTTTTTTTTTTTTTTCTCTTTCTGTGGACCAAAACATAGGGAATGGTTGGCTCGCAATGAGCAGAAGAATGTTCCAGAAAATTTAGCAACGACGGAGCAGCAGAATGTTAATGGTTGTGCGGATCCTGCAGTGTTGCAGCAGTCACATGACGAAGACCTATGGAAAATCAAGAAAGTGCTGCAAGAATTTGATTTGAATAGACGACTCCTGGTGACGATGTCTATGGCGAGGAAATTCGTGGTACCTGTGTTGCGTAGTAGTGATGAAGATATTGTAAAAGGAATTGTTGTTCCTATTTGGGACGTGGACACCAAAACCCAACACTCTCTCCTTTTTCAGAAGTGGTCGAGGTCTTATGTTTTTACCGGCAACTGGACCCGAGATTTTGTCATGAGAAGGGGCTTGAAGAGAAAGGACGTCGTTGGTTTCTATTGGGATCCTTCCAACAATCGTTTTAATTTTTCTCTTCTTAGGAAGGATATGTAGTTTTGATCCAATTCTTCGTTCATTCAACATTACTGTCTACTTTCTTTTCTTTTCTTTTCAATGCTTTGTTTTTGTTTTTGTTCATGCCCTAGCTGTCTGGTAATAATAATACAACTTGTCCATTTTTCATATTTGAGTATATTTACTTTTATTGCCTTTATGTAGTTGCTACCGGTAAAAAAATATAATGTTATGCATGTTATGCTATGAATGGAAGTTAAAGGGAAATTTTCAGAAAAAGAATATATTTAGTCTCAAGTACCTCTCTTCGTCTGAATAACAAATTGATAACCAAATCCATATAGAATTCAACAAACAATGCTTATTATGACTGTATACTGCACTAGATGTTCTCTGCAATAAAATTAAATGTCACAAGGATAAAACAAGGACGCTAAGGACCCTCTCTACTCCAAGGCGTGGAGAATGAAAAATTAAGAATGTTACATAAAAAAAACCTTTACGTTCTAACTACACTTAGTTAAATTCCAGTAAGTATTATTTATATATAACCGTCCCTTACATACAGCTTTTACCTTGTCTGGCTAGTTTCAATGGTGCAAACTAATTTAGTATCATTACTTATTTGTTAAAGAAATTAGCTTATAACTTAGCTAAAATTTTTTAAATTTAGAAGTTGAAAAATTAAAAGTTTATAAATTAATTTATTGAATTAAAAGTGTTCAGTAAAATTAATTAATAAATTAATGGATAAATATAACATTACATAAAAAAATATATTTAATTATTTGATTTCTAAATTAAAAAATAAAGAGATTTTAAAAAAATAATGAGGATAAAAATAAAACAAAAAATAAAAAAAACTAGTAGTTTATAAACTAATTTATTTTTATAAGTTAATTAAAATAATTTATAAAAATAAGTTAAAACTATTAAATAAGTCTGTATTAAGAAAAGTCAAATTAGTTAAAATAGTTTAAGTACAACTGTAAACACACTATAAGTTTATTACTTAACAGAGTATACAACTATTTTATAAATGATTAAAAATAAATAAATATAATTGTTTATAATATTTGATATATAATTAATAATGCGGTGAGATTATTGAGATATATAATAATAATTAACTTGATTTCACAAATAATTAATAATATTATAAGGTTATTGACTATTATATGTAGTTAACTATACATATAAATATAGTTAATTTTATCTCAATAAATAAGATTGTATACATTTATAGTATGTTTGGTTTAAGAAAGAAAATAATAGAAAAAAAAATGAAAATAAATAGGAAGAAATTAGTATGTAAGTTGTTTGGTGGTGTAAAAAGTGAAAGAAAAGAAATAATTTATATATACAAAATAATATAAATATTCTAACTTTTATTACAAATAAGGATACTTTTTGTCTTTAAACAATTATAAGCCTTTCTCTATCTTTTCCTTTCCAAAATGGGAAGAAAGGATAAATAAGTAAAATCTTCATATTTTCCTTTTTTTTTTCTTCCTTTTCTATTGCTTAGTAAATACTATAAAGAATTTTTTTTAATCTTTTTCCTTCCTTTCTCTTCTTTATGATCAGTAACGTCATAAAATTATTAAAATATCTTATGTACGTTAATTTTACCTTACAAGAAATAAATAATACAACATATTATTAAAATGTTTAATATTTATTGTCACATCATAGGTGATTATAATAATCATATAGATAATTTCATATAATTACATTTATTTATTATTAACTACTTATAAAACAAAATTAATCACATTTATACACATAGTTAACCATATATAATGAGGTTAAGGATATCTATTAGGAATAATTTAAGATTTTAGAAATAAAAGGCAATAGTGTTCGGAATAATTTGAACTTTTCAATTTTAAGGGTAGCTGAATTTTTTAAGAGCTTAAATAATTACAGAGAATGAAAAATAAAAATTACGTTTTTTTTTTTTTTTTTTTGCTGTTGGACGCGGAAAACTGCATCCACAAATTGCTTCCAAACAATCAAGTTTCTTACTTGGTGCACATAAAAAATAATACTTGCTGAAATTTTTCAGAAGGAGCAAGGATAACTAATTGATTTTCCCAAACTGGTTATTAACCGTGTACACAACCCTTTGACTCGAGCAAAAATAAGTGCCATTATTTTTCTCAGCGAGATAAAGACATTGTTAGGGTGCATAAAATAATGTACATGGCTAAATAATTTATAGCATAATGAAACATCGATTATAAAAGTTACATATAGTAATGAGTGAATTATAATTGTAAACCTAGTATAAGTATAATTAAAATTAAAATTTAAGAAAGAAAAAGTGGCAACCATGGCTTAGAATTGATTTCATGGCAATATCCGCAGAATATTCTGTCAAAATAATGGGGGACACATTTAATCAATGATGAAATAATGTGGGTAGAGTAAAATATATCCAAACATAGGAATTAACAGTGAAAATAAAAAGGAAATAGGAAAGCAGGTTCCTTCTTTTGTGGCTCACATGCATGATGCCTTTTCCCATCATGGACCCTTTCCTTCGCTGACCGAACTTTCCTCTCCCTTTCTTCTCTTCCAAAATCAATTTTCGCGAAACTTCATCAACAAAAGTTACAAAAACCCTTTTCCTTTTTTTCCCTTTCATCATTTCCCCTCCATCTATAACACAAATCTTATGTACTCTAAAAGTAAATTATATCCATTAAATTGAAATCTAATAATTAGCACTAAAGTTATATTTGTAAGTTACATTAATTCCAGGATATCTGTTTTTTCTTTTAAAGTTAAATTTTAATATTCTTAAAATTTTAATTTAAATATACTTTCTACTATCGTCCAATTACATGTTAGGATACATGAATTCGAGTCAAACTAGATTTATTTTTTTTTAAGAAATATTTCGAATTTAAATTTTATTAATAAAAATATTTTAAAAAATTATTAAAAATGACCAAATAAATTCTTCGAGAAATGTTAATTATCAGCAAAGCAATATATGATAATATTATTAATTTTTATAGTAATTATTTTAAAAATTATATTTATAATAACTTTTAATAGTTGACCACGTAAACATCTTTATAATAACGATGCTGAAAAAATTTAAAGTTTTTTTAACATAAGCAATTTAAATATTTGTAAAGAATTATGACAAAATATAACATTTTTAATTATATAACAACCAATCCTAGTTAGTAATATAAAAAGTCTTTTTATTATTAATATATTTCAATTAAATCCTTTAAGAAAAGGTCAATTATATTATTCTTGAAAAAGAAATGTTTGATTTTTTTTACTTTTTTTTTTCTAATTTGGTGGGTTAGAAATTTCCTTTAGGTGGTCTCACAAAAACATGACATAGCCACCTTTGAAATCTTGACTCTACCATATTCTTTTCTTTCACTCGCAGGTATTTTTCTTTTCTAACTGTCTCTCACTTTTGGTCTTCTATCCGTTTTTAGCTAAACCTTCGCAACATACACAAGTTCCGCTTTCTTTGCTTGGGTGGTTGTTTTTTATATTCTCTTTCTTGATCCCTAGCTTTGTTATTCCTTCCTTCACCTTCTCTCTCACACCTTCTTTCCCCTTTTCTCTTGTGTTTTGTAATTTTCCATTAAAAAGAGAAGCAAAATTGAATATAATATTCAAAGTTTGTTTTTTTTATTTTAGAATTTTTGGCTCACGCAACCACATGCATGTTCTCTTCACGCTTGTCTGATCTGGATTGGATCACTAGGATCTTTGCCATCTCCTCTTTTTGTTTGGTACTTGAGGGGTAGTGAGTGGTGTGGTGGGGTTTGTTTGAGT
Source organism: Mucuna pruriens (assembly GCA_025330945.1). NCBI lineage: Eukaryota > Viridiplantae > Streptophyta > Magnoliopsida > Fabales > Fabaceae > Mucuna > Mucuna pruriens. Next base: position 616,644 of record JAENHJ010000542.1, read on the forward strand.
AACACATGATATGAATACCTGGACTCTTGGGCAATCATATTCATAGGACAAAGCAAACACACAGAAGAAAGGAACAAGGTTAGTGTCATAGCATCTTCCACCCCTTTTTTGAAATATGCTTGATCTGGGACCCCACAAGATGCTTTTCTTTGATTTTGATTTTGATTTTTCTCTTGTGCTTTTTTGGTTCTGATTCAAAATGGGTCTTTTTCTTTTTTTCTTTCTGATTTCTGATTGATAGGGATTGGGATAGGGAACTTTTTGCTGTGTTCTAGAAGGGAATTGTGAACAAGGGTCTGTTTCATTTGTTCCATCCAAGGTTGTGGTTTGTTTGAGTGCAGATTGGTTGGGTGGTTGGATTCGGCAAGTGGTGGGTGGGGTGCCCAATTGAGGAAAGTTTTGATTTTTTTTATGGTGGCATGTGTTTATGCTTGTGATTGATAGTGTGGGTTGTTGGTAGTGTATTATCCCTTGTGCTGTTGAGGTATGGCGGGGATTGATGTTACAAAGTATGGTCATAGTCCTGTGCACAAGGCCATTGTTTTAAAGGATTATGCTGAGCTTAGGAGGATACTTGCTGGCCTCCCACGGCTGCGTAACACGACCGAGATTCGCACCGAGGCAGTTTCAATTTTAGAGGAAGAGAAGGCTGATGCCATTGCTGCTGTGATTGACAGGCGTGACGTGCCGAACCGTGATACCCCTCTTCACTTGGCTGTGAAATTTGGGGATGAAGTGGCCACTGAGATGCTTATGGTTGCTGGAGCGGACTGGAGTTTGCAGAATGAGCAAGGGTGGAGTGCTCTTCAGGAAGCTATTTGCAATAGAGAAGAGGGTATTGCCAAGGTGATAATTAAACATTACCAGCCTCTGGCTTGGGCAAAATGGTGCAGGCGGTTGCCTCGCTTGGTAGGGGCCATGCGGAGGATGAGAGACTTCTACATGGAGATTACTTTCCATTTTGAGAGTTCCGTGATTCCTTTCATCTCAAGGATCGCGCCTTCAGACACCTACAAAATTTGGAAGAGGGGTGCAAATCTAAGGGCGGACATGACTTTGGCTGGTTTTGATGGTTTTAGAATTCAGAGATCAGATCAGAGCATTCTTTTCTTTGGCGACGGTTCGGAGGATGGGAAAGTCCCACCCGGATCACTCTGCATGATCTCGCATAAGGAAAAGGAGGTACTCAATGCTCTAGACGATGCCGGCTTTCCAGCAAATGATGAGGAGGTTCAGCAAGAAGTGGTTGCAATGTCTAAAACAAATATATTTAGGCCCGGGATTGATGTTACGCAGGCAGTTCTTTTGCCTCAGTTGACTTGGAGGCGACAGGAGAGAACAGAGATGGTAGGGTCTTGGAAAGCTAAGGTGTATGATATGCACAATGTAGTTGTGAGCATAAAATCTAGAGGAGTTCCTGGAGCTATGTCAGATGATGAGCTCTTCTCATCTTGCAATGAAAACGAAATAGAGAGTGAAGAGCTCAATGATATTTTGACTGAGGATGAAAGAAGGCAATTGGAAGATGCGCTTAGGCTGGATTCGTCTGACTTGAACAACGAGAGTGATGAGGTGATCATTGGGCATCGTCACAGCTGTTATGAACCTAGAGATATTCCTATTGAAGACGGAAATTGTAACAAAAGTGGAGAAAATAAGCAGGAAAAGAGAGGATGGTTTGGTGGATGGAGGAAAAAGGATTCTAAACTTGAAGTGCCAAAGAAGATTGCTCCACCAAGAAGTTCTCTCTGCGGAGAAGAAAAGGTGAGTGATTTATTGGGGGATTCTCCTCCAAGAAATCAGAGTAAGTCGGGACGACATTCTGTTGAGATAGCTCTGAAGGGTGATGAGCTGCGGAGGAAAAAAGATGCCAAAGCTTCTTCTGCAAATTCTGATAGCAGAAGTCGTCACAAGGATGGAAATCGTGAAAATGAATATAAGAAAGGGTTGAGACCTATTCTTTGGCTTTCCCCAAACTTTCCATTAAAAACTGAAGAACTCTTGCCATTGCTTGACATCGTTGCAAACAAAGTAAAAGCAATTCGACGTTTAAGAGAACTCCTTACAACGAAACTTCCAATGGGAACTTTTCCTGTTAAGGTATGTGCACATCATCTTCAATTTAAGACCTGTTACTAGAAATATGAATATTCTGGGAATATGTTAAATTCTTAAATTGCTTCCATTTTATTTCCTTTTGCATCACTTACTAGGATGAATTATACACTTGCTTGTTTACTCTACTTATGCTGTAGTCTGCTGCACATCATGTGTTGGTTTATGGATGTGGAGCATGTAAGGAAAAGGGAAAGAAGAGAGGAAATTGAGGGATAGATGGTTAAGGCACAAGTCCGAACTAATTGAATACTTATATTAGAAATTCCCCAAATTGATTTTCCATTTCCAGAATGAATATAATTAATAACTTTAAGTTCCAGATTATCTCTTTCCTGGAACATATCTTTTGGAAAAAGTTTTACTAAATTGATACCATCCACTATTTCATATAAAATTGCAGGTGGGGATATCTTATCTATTTCTCCAGGAAAATAGATATTCCTGGAAAATATTTTTAATTCAATCTTTTTATTTTCTTCTTCACTTGGACTCCCCTTACTTGACTTCTTATATTTAAAGTGATTAGAAAATTCAGAGTAGCAGTGATAGCAGTGGCAGAATGAGTCTCGAATAGATCTGAGCTAGAAACAGAATAATGATTCACTCTCAAACACAACATGATAACCAAGAAATCTTGAATGACTCAGAAGTTAAATTCCTAAATAGCCCTAATTTATTAAAAAAACAAAATTCCCTAAGTCATGAAAGTATGAGATGGTGATTCTTTGTGAATTGATAGGTGTTGATGACGATGTCTGCATCAATGATAGCTTAAATGTCCCTGTTGTCATTATCATTATTGTTAAAAGGTTAAAAAAAGTTACAAAAATTGGAAAAGCAAAATCATAAACTGTTTAAAAGACAATAATTAATAGGGGGCATTAGTGCATAACCAAAAAGTTTAAAAGATAGAAAACGGAAAAAAAGATATAGAAGGTAGATCTTGGATTTTTTATCCAAGCAAAGGGACAATCCTGATTTTTTATCTGATGCTGTTGCAAACACACCTGATTCCATGTACGCCTGCTGTGATCTCGCCGCAAAACGCGGCCACAACTATCACTATCGCAAACCCACGTCACACCATGCAATCGTGTTGTAGAAGGTTAAAAACTGCTTTCTGCAATTCGCCGCCAACACTGCTATTGACTACATAGTTGTTCAAGTATATAAATCCTGGATATTTATATACGGCTATATTTAAAGGGAAACACAACATGATAACCAAGAAATCCTAAATGACTCAAAAGTTAAATTCCTAAATAGCCCTAATTTATTAAAAAATCAAAATACCCTATGTCATGAAAATATGAGATAGTAATTCTTTTTGAATTGATAGGTCTTGATGACAATGTCTGCATCAATGATAGCTTAAATGTCACTGTTGTCATTATCATTATTGCTATAAAGTATAACAAATGTTTGTACTAGCTAATTAGATATCAATTGTTTTTCTGACAATTAGTAATGCTTTACAATTGAATTTCAACTAGTGGTGAGCTTGAATGTTCAAGTAACTTGAGTGCATTGTGGTACTGTTTTTATTGGGGATTAGGATTAGGTTAGAATACAAACAAACTATTGCACTTTACTGGCCATGGTGGTTTTCTTACAACTACTTTCGCAGCATTTCTTTTTTCCTTTTCCTTTTTCTGTGTACAATAGTTTAATGGGATGTCTGTCTGATCTGTGGAGAGGTTAGAAGGTTTCATTGTTTTAATATAGATACTTTGATGAGTTAATCTTTTGTCTTGCTGTTTTATTTTGCGATGATGCCTTATCTTCTATCCATCTATTTACCTTCTTTTTAAGATAATTTCTTTTTTGAAAAACAAATTGTAATTAGTTGTCTAAATAAACACAGATGACGTTTGTATTATTTCTTCCTGTAAGTTTCTTTTTTCACAGATAGCAGTGTGCTGGAGAGTTAAATACTTTATGTCTATCAGTGATTAAAATTTCTTTCTTGTAATGAAAGGAATTCTCATTTTGATAAACTGTTTCTGAAAAACCAAAAAAATAAATAAATTGAATGGGTGGAAAAGTTAACAGCTTATTCTCTTAGCAATGAAGAATCTAGTTGTCATAAACCAACTACTTAAAAGCTTAAGCTGTTAAGTGAAGATTCGTGAATGGTTTTATATTACATCTTTAACATGCCCCCCTCAAGCAAGAGAACAGGCCCATCCTACCTTTTGCTAAAGTTCAACTTTTTATTAGAAGAGTGGGGGCAGTGAGGATTGCACTCTAGATCATTTGGTTGTAGAGTCTTTGATACCATGTCATTAACCAACTATTCCACAAGCTTAAGCTGTTAGATGAACCTTAAAAGCCAAGTCATTTGTTTGGATTCCTGTACTTCACAGGATTAATGCACAAACAACTTGTTGCATTGTTCATGGACCTCACGGTGCTATTTTTTCCAACATGCACGTTACATGCAGTTATAGTTTAGAAATAGTTGGATTCTTGTTTTTGCATTGTATTATCACATCTTTCTCTATGAATATTTGCTCTAGGTTTTTGTTGACCATTGCTTTTATCCCCCTTTTAAGCAATTTATGATGATTAGATACTAGATTTAAATAAAGCATGTATAAAATACAAGCTAAAATTGTGTGGCAATGTGGAGTTTATGCTTTCACTTAATGCTTGCATAAGGAATGCCTATCTTGCCCTTGTGCTTGGATTTTGTTTATGGCCGGCCACCCTCTGGTTTTGTGTGCATATTAATATGATTCAAAAAAGTTTTCAAACGTGCATATAGATTGGGCAACTTTACTGCATTCTTCATTTTTCATGTTTTTTTTTTATGTATTTTGCTATTTATGTTTCTGAGGATTTCTTATCCTTCTTATAGCTGTACTGTACTCTCCATCCTTTTTCTCTAACTATCAATGTTATTAAACTCTGCCTGGACATTGAGTTGAGTCGGAGAAATGCAAACATCAAATAATAAAAAAATGGGAATTTAAAGAAAGCAAAAACAAATAAAAAATGGGAAAATTTGAGGAGGTAATTTCGGTTCTTTGTGTTTTTGTGATTAGAAAAAGTGAGAAACCATGTGCTCGTATATTACTAATTCTTTTTAGTGCTCACAACGAAAAGTGCTCAATGCTTACCTTATAACAAAAAGGCTACCTACTAATGAAGTGTTCTTGTGAGGTGCTACTATTGGCATAGAATTCTCATTCAGAATTTGATCAATCTTGGAATGAAATATTTGAGTCACTAGGTTGGTCCAAAAGATGGGTTAGCCATATAATAGGTCAATGCTTAATTTGGGCAGATGCCTTGATTGTCTACAACTGGATACTATACCTAGCACTTTCTAAACATTCTTGAGGTGTGGCTTTAATTTTTATAAATTATATAGCCTTCATATTGAAGGCTGTTCCTTTGGACTGGAACCCCATTATGTTAATCCTAGTTTGATACTTCATTGTATCTTTGTGTCTTTGATGGGGGACTTAAGTATTATGGGTGCCTAAGTCCCACATCGAGTAGCATGGGACACTTGGTGGAGTGTTTAAGTGCTTGGTTCTCCCCCACTAGCCTTGAGAAAGGGTTTCCTAAGTGCTTAGGTGCTTATCAATTGATATTGGGGCTGGTTGTCAGTGTCTTGGAAAGTACTACCTATAGAGAGGCTGACCAGAAAAACTGGGTGAACAGTCGTAGAGCGTGCAGGGGTGGTGCTATGAGAGGGACTTGTGTATTATGGAGTGCTCAAGTCCCACCTCAAGTAGTATGGGATGCTCAGTGGAGTATTTAAGTATTATTAGAGCTGGTTGTCAGTGTTTTGGAAAAGATTACCTACAAAGGGACTGACCAGAAAAGTTGAGTGAAGCATTGTAGAGTGTTAGTCGCCAGGATGTTTCCTCTCTGGGGTGGTGCTATGATAGGGACTTGGGCATTATGGGGTGCTTAAGTCCCACATCAAGTAATATGGAATGTTGGGTGGAGTATTTAAGTGTTTGGTTCTCCCCCTTGACAGCTAGCTTGTAAGAGAAGGTTCACCAAGTACTTAGGTGCTTATCCGTCTTTGTTGGGTTTTCATTTTTCTCTTGCATGTTTATTTTTCTTTGTAAATGATGTTAAATCCATTTTGATTTGCATATTCAGGTTGCCATCCCTGTGGTTCCTACCATCAGAGTATTGGTTACTTTTACAAAGTTTGAAGAACTACAGCAGGTAGACGAATTCGCAACGCCACCATCGAGTCCATCTGCAACTGGCCAAGAGAGCCCAGCAGCGTTGAACTTCTCGGCGTCGTCTTGGTTTCAATGGATAAAGGCTCCATATCGCACTAATAGTTCATCTGCTGCAGGATCCAGCAGTAGGATAGAAAATATTCAAGACCCATTTGCTATTCCACCTGACTATACTTGGGTTACTGCTGAAGCAAAGAAAATGAAGATGCAAGAGAAGAACAAGCTAAAGAAAGGGAAAAGTCATAACTAATGATGCCACTTCATAAGCAAGCTCCACACTTGGAAGATACTTTGGTTATTTGTGTGGAAATTGAAGCTATCTTTGATGTAGGAGTGATCCTCCAAGGAGTTTGTGCATTGACCATTTGGGGCATGTGGCATAAGGAAAAGAAACATTGTGATTCTTGCAATAATTGATTAGTTTTCAAGTTTACACCATAGAATATGTTGATTGCGTTTCTCATTATGTGGCAAACCATTAACTCAGGGATAGTTGCAATCACAGTGAACAACTTTCATCTTCATGATTGCAGTTTAAATTCACCTCTATTTGGTTATAATTCTTTCCCATGATTTTATTCATGTAAATAAACTGAAGAATTTGTTTACTAGCTTCGGCTTTATCATAGTACGTTTTATTATATTTCAGCATTGATATTGATGAAATTTGGTTTATCATTAAACTTGCCGTAAGTTCTCGACGTGCAATTGGGCTTGTGCTAAAAAAGACATGTCAATCCACCTTGGATGTTTACGGTATATATGGGCTTCACCCTGATCTCGATCAGATTTGGGCTTCACACTTGAACAACCAAATGGGAACAATTATTTATAGGCTTTGCTATTTACACTTCTTATATTTACTAACTTACTTCCTTTTTATATTTTTGTCATATTCTTTTCTTAAAATACCCTTTATAAAATGTTCCAGAATTTACACTCCCCAACATGCTTGCAACGAACATCACACACAACTCCTATGTCAAATTTAAATGCAACACCTCTAGGAATCCCTTTGAACCAGCACATCACAAAAGTCTTGGAATCCAACAACCCTTTAAAAATACCAACATAAAAATCAAATCAACCAAATATAATATCATTGTAAATTAGCAGGCTTGAGTGATTTTGCCAAGACTTCACTATAGAGTCAGCCATACATTTTGTCTTTCATTGTTCCAAAAAATTTGTTAACAAAGCATGTTTTGGTTATTTTTTATGATAGTCATTGAGTGTAACATTGGTGACAACTATATGTTTTAAAACCTAATAGCAACTCGATGAAATTTTGCTTATTTGTTGAGGTTGTCATAAGCGTTCATGGATATAAGTAGACATGTAAATTTGATGAACTTGATCTAACATAATAATGAATTAAGCAAATTATAATGATGCATTGGTTTCTTGATATTTCATATGATATCTTTGCTTTTTTAATTTCTATAGGAATTATTTTCAAAAACAAATTATGACGCATTTGATTGCAAAGAAGTATCTCGATCGAGATTTTTAATATCTTTGAGGATCTATTTTTTCCATACACATAAATCAAGATCCACATCTCTAACCACATGCTCAAGGGTTTTGAGTTCAATGTCACTCAAATCAATCACTTATTAGCAATAATTATTTTTTAATTATTTGAATACAATACACTATTTTTTCTCATTACTCGTGAAATATATTATATTGTGGATCCTTATGTTAAGGGTTCCAATATACATTAAAGATAAGGGTATAGTGGACAATCTCAAGAAATCAGAGGAAGTGTCGATATAATTTGCTTTAATGAATTATATTGGTGGTCGGGATATGATGGATAAGTCAAATTGTTTAAAGATGACACATATACAGGGTTGGTTGGGGAGTGTTTCCCTAGTCTTTTCTTTTTTACTTCTTCATTATTTTGGTGTCCCCATGTCTATTTCTTTACTTAGGGGTAATTTATTTGTTCATCTCATCTCCATATCTCAAATTCCTAGTGTGCTTAGTTCCTAATATTATAAAATAATTATGATAATAAGTTATATTTTTTAAAAAATATATAGTATTTAATAAATTGTATTCTCTTTCACATATTAAGAGCATAAATAGATAAATTAATATATTAATATATCAAATTATATTAAAGAAATGGCTAAAATTATATTCATATAAATTATTAAAAAGTTGTTTGTATATACATGTATATACATATATATAAATTGAGGATAATTTCCTTATTTTCTATATATAAGGATTCATGCATGGAATATGATTTTTATCCCTACCTCCAAATCTAGCATTTTTTACATTTTAAAAATATTAATAAGTTATTGTAATATTTATAAAAATTTTACTGTTAATTCTTTTACAACATAAACAGTTGTTAGAAAGAATGTATAAGTATGACAAATGAAGTATAAAATAAAAGTAGAATGAGTAAAAATGATATGGAGAGAGAAAACTACAATTAAAAACTAGAAACTTCACACTCAAGAAATGGAGCAAATACTAAATTGATGTATTTTTAGTTTTACGCACATAATTTTGTATAAGAAAGAAGTTTTACTATAAGAACTTGAATAGAAAAACTGTGAAGTCCATCATTGGAAAAAAAATTATGATGAAGTTTAACAAGTATTCATCATTAGCATGCAAATTGCTCATGGAAAAACTATAAAGATGTCTTCATTAAATAAGAGAGTTCTTCGTGGAAAAATAATATTGTAGTACCCCAAAATTGTCCGAGGTCAGAACTCTTATTCTGCTCTACAAAACTCTGAGTCGATCCTCACCTCGGCCCAATTCGAAACCATTGAGCCGCTACCTTATGACTTCAAATTGGGTCGAGACTGAGTCCACTCTGGTCACTCTAAGACTGAGTCCACTCTGGTCACTCTAAGACTGAGTCCACTCTGGTCACTCTAAGATTGAGTCCACTCTTGCTACCTCAAGACCAAGTCTTCCATACCTCAGTGGACCCCATATTGAATACACGGGATCCCGGACGACTCACCTGGGAAGAAAAAATAAGGGAAGAGAAATCAGCCCCCTGCAACGAAAATAATATCTGTGAGAGAATCTCAGGATTCTGGCTGTTACACATACCTACCTCAGGGCCTATATAAAGCCTTCGAACGAAGAGTTCAGGGCGGAAAAAAAGGATGGAGAGGACGGAGACTAAGCCAGAATACAGTATGTTGAGAACTGCTAGGGAAAAGGTGAAAGCTGACGACTACAAAGGAGGAAACCAAGGGGAACCTCAAGGGCGGGCTGAAAGAGAGGCAGAGATACTGGACAAAAGGAGGGAAAAGGAGTTCACTGTCTCTGAATATCAGGTTAGTATCTCAGTTGTTCTAGACATCATTCCAGGCTAAGAAATCCCTATCGCATATACCAAGCCAAGACTCCTGCCACACCGTCGCTGTAGGGTCGAGTTCATCTCGGCCCTTGCCTTGGCCCGACGGCCGAGATGATATAGCAGTCCCACCAAGAGACTCCGCGCCATGGTCGACTCCATTTCGGCCAGGCACGATGATGTCCCCCACCAGCTTTCCTCTCCCAGTTTCGATTCTGTCTCAGCCTAGTAAGGCCGAGTCGGTACAAGTCGGCTTCACCTTTACCTTAACCCAAGCCTTACCACTAGAACTATGTTGACTTTGATTCCTCTAAAGTCGAGGTACGTAGGCACAAGAGGCACACTCCTATCAAGTCTTAAACCCCAAAACCCTAAAACACCCTACTTGAACCTCATCCTCTCCGTGACCGATATCAAAAAGACATGAGCCAAACACAAGCATCGTCCCTATTCCCTTATAGCTAGCCAAGGATAACTATCAAGTGATAGGCATGTTGGGGCACCCTGTATCCCTTGCGGGTAACCAACTCCCGAGTCCATAACTCTGATTCCCATACCAGCCTTTCCATAGGTTTCTTGGAGTTCCTAAAAAAAATGCTGGTGACGACTCCATGTGACTGAATCAGTCTCGACCATCAAATGGCTGGGGCGATTTTGGCTCACCTAACTTAACGTCACGATTTAGGTTGTGACATTTGATAGAAACATGAAAAAGCATGACAATTATGAGCTTGTATATTCATTCATAGGTTTTTTCCTTCAATCTTACATTGTATTATCTTGACATTAAGACGTGATCATTATGCTTAGCTGAATCATTTTATCCATCCACTGATTTTAAATGTTGATCACTTAGGTTTTTTCGTTCTTAATCCTGATCTAAAAATTTTGAACTGGAGTTGATATTTTAATTGTCTCTAACCCTTGCTGCAAAAAAACTCCACTTTGTGACTTTTAATTTGCGCTACACTTTTCGTATGTACGAACAGATAAGTCAGTGGCAATTTGAATCAAGTTTAAGGTTTCCGATTTGACATCAAATTACTTTTAGTTTATTCTATTATTAATACTAACAAAAATATATTATTAAATAATATTAATAATATTCATGATAAATTCCTTACTACTCATACATTGCAGAGGTATTAAAACTATTTTTATTACATTCTAAAGATATTGATAAATTATTGTAACATTTATAAAAAAATGTTACTAGTTAATTATTTTGTAAAATAAAATGCTATTAACTTCTTAACATTTAAAAAAAATACAATTTTAAACACTTAACTCGTTCTCCTACTTATATTGAGCAATTTCTTCACACCATAAAATGGATTATGAAAGAACAAAGTAATTCATGTTGCACTTCACTCAAACTTACATAGTTTGTATTATAATCTACAACGGAAAAAAAAAATACATCATCTTATAATTGTTAAAAATGTGTTCTACAATCTCAGCTAAAGTATTGGGTTTCGTAACTTTCAGAGTCCTTGTTCTTGTTTCAAAAGATCCTCTCCTACGTTACAATTTTCACCTTTTATACCTTAGTTTGAACAACTCCTGTCTTGTCACACGTGTAAAGTCATAATCAATCACTAAGACAATTTACATAAGGAATAATTAATGCTGAATGACCCTAGCTGTCTTATCAGGCAGATATGATTCGTCCAGCCGTCCGTCCAACTGACCGAGTCGCAACCGACCGTAACATAGCCCCTTGTAAGCTTAGTCTAGACTTATGCTTACAATATTCGCCCGTTATTTAGTCGGCTTCCATCCCTTGCTCATCTGGGATGACGCTTGATTGGCATTCATTTAATTCTTTCTTGGAACTCAGTGCTACCCTTCATTTACTGCAGCAATCATATGAGCGCATATTCCCTAGGAACGACATTATTCTTTGCTCCTTGATAGTTACTTCGCTGGTTACTCCCAATCATTTCCCGCAATTTCTCTGGTGTTCTCTCATCTTCTGTTTCGTTCGCGTGTTGCTCTTCTTTCCTTTCGTTCACATCTCGTTCTTCATCGTCATGGCTCCATCAGATAACTGCATTTCTCTACCATTTCTTTCCTCGCTTTGGCATGTTAATGTGATTTTTTCCCAGGTCTTGCATAAATTTTCCAGCTAGGGTCTGTCACTAACCCTTGCTTCTTTTATCCACAGGGGACCTCTTCGAGGATGCACCTGGCCCCTCCACTCAAGGAGACCAGTCTCCTGCTGAGGCTACTCCTAATGCTGGATTCGAAGCCCCAAGGGATGAGCCTGCGGGTTCGAGTTCTGACTCCTACGATTCCTATCCCTTTGAAGTGTGGTATCGCGACGATACCCGTGACTCTACTGATGAAGACTCTCAAGCTTGGGTGGACCCTGAGGTGAGGAAGATGTCCTCATTGTTGACTCGTTCTAGCGCCCTCCTAGGTATGGCAAAGGCCATATGTCAGTGCGGCCCTTAGTCTGTTCGCGTTTCTCCTTGTCATCCTGGAGAGTCGGTCAGCATTGTCCCATCGACCGAGGGAAAGCCCTATTTTTACTTGTACGACACCCTCCACTCTAAGCTGGGTATCAAACTGCCCTTCAGTCATTTCGAACGAGCCATACTTCAAGTCCTCAATGTGGCCCCTACCCAACTCCATCCTAACAGTTGGGCATTCGTAAGGGCTTTCGAGCTTCTTTGCGAAGACCTTGGCAAGGCTCCAACATTGGATGTTTTTTTCTAGTTTTTTACTGTAAAAAAGACTGACAAAGTAGGATGGACATCTCTCTGTAGCCGGCCCAAGCGTAAATTATTCAAGCCCTTTCTGGCGAGTTATAAATCGTTCAAATCTCATTTCTTCAGGGTTACTCCTAGTGACTCGGGCCCTAATCTGCTGGTGGATCGTGCCGGCTGGCCGTTCTTTCCGTTAACTTGGACACGTCAACCTGCTGTTTCTATAACCGTCCACCTGAAGGACCTTGAGGAGTGGGAGGATGAATTCGCTAGGGAGTTGGGCAAACTTCCTCTTCTTCCCAACGCCAGCATCATTAAAGGTGTAGGTAGGTAATATCCCATTCAACTATATATTTTCACTTTAATGTTTGCTGATCAATCTTCTCTGCTGGCAGGTTATTCTTCCCAGGCTCTTCGTGATTTGAAGAGGAGGGCGGCCCAAATGGCTGAAGAAGAAGAGCAACAAACTGTTGCATCCGTTGAACCTATTGCTGCTGCTAAACCCTCTCCTCAGCGGGGGGTTTCAGATGAGACTTCCAACACCCCTTCACTGGTAGTCTTGAATGAGCCCACCCACTCTTCGCCGATTATAGGGGGGATCAATGAGAGCTCTTCGTCGAGATCCGAAGAGCGTCCTTCCAAGCGCCAACACATAGAAAAAACCATTGCTGAAGGCGTCGAGGCCGGTGAGGGATCTTGTCCCTCAAATGACTTTCGGTGGGATACTTTGTTGTTAGGGCATCCTCCCACTTCATCAGTCTGGGGGCCATCCTCTCTTCTGGGCCAAGTTGTAGATAAGGGTTTGGCTTCCTCCTCTGAAAACAACAATCTTAAACAGCTTGGAGTTGTTGGTACCTGCAATGCCTTGCAACAATATGTTGCTTATTCTCTGATACTTGCTAGGGCCGCCGAGAAGGAATTTGGCAAGCTGGAGTGTCAAAATAAATCTTGTGTTGAACGTGCTGAGAAGGCCGAGACCGAGTTCCTTAATTTTTCGAAGGCCTATGCTAAGGCCGAAGTCAAGATCAATTCTTTCCGGTCGGCCAACGCCGCCCTTGAGGAGGACTTACGAAGGACAATAGCCAAGAATAAAGACCTAGCTAGGGCGAGTTTTGAGCTGGACATGACCAGGGATTCTGCAAACACGAAGGCAGGTGAGCTGAAGCAAAAGAATAAAGATATGGAGGCCTCGAACCTGGGTTTTCACGAAAAACTGGCCTTGGCCGAATCTTTATTGAAACAAGCTTTAGAGGACGCCCGGTCTCGTGATCAGACCATCCTTGCCCAGAGTCAAACAATCAAAACCAACGAGAGGACCGTCGTAAAGATGGGTGCCGATATAGTTCAGCAATATGAGGTGGGGTTTGCTAGGGCTTTGGAACAAGTTTGTTTCCTTCATCCTAATATTGATGTATCTGAGGCTGACCCTTTCAAGAAGTTTGTTGATGGCCAACTGGTCCTAGTTCCCACTCCCCTAGCTTCCCCCACTTCTAAATAAACTATGTAAATTTTAGGTTTTTTTAAAACGAACATTTACCTTTTATATGCTATTTGTTGTCTTTTATCGACTTATATTTTCTTGGTCATTCGCTCATCCTACTTTGCTATTTGATTTGCTCGGCTTTCTTTTTTGTATTATTTAGTATTCGTTCACCTATGCCATCACGATATATCGGCATCGTTTAGCATATTGCGAGTTTATTCTAACAAGATCCCAGCCATATTCCATTGCCGATGTAAACGCGCTTAATTGATTATTTGGTTTGTTTCGTCCGTCTTTCGTGACTGGTTGCTTTTCCGCGATTGTTCATGGTAGTGTTCCAATGGACTTCGTTCTTCGGACCCCGGATTGGTCTCTTTGGTCGTCCGTTTAGGGTCTTGTAGCTTCAACTCTTCGGACCCCGGATCGGTCTCTATGGCCGTCCATTTAAGGTCTTGTAGCTTCAACTCTTCGAACCCCGGATCGGTCTCTATGGCCGTCCATTTAGGGTCTTGTAGCTTCAACTCTTCGATCCCTGGATTGGTCTCTATGGTCATCCGTTTAGGGTCTTGTAGCTTCAACTCTTCGGACCTCGGATCGGTCTCTATGGCCATCCATTTAGGGTCTTGTAGCTTCAACTCTTCGGACCCCGGATCGGTCTCTATGGCCGTCCGTTTAGGGTCTTGTAGCTTCAACTGTCTCTGATCTCTTTCGTTCGGTTTGCACTCGTGGCTTGCTTTGCATATATATATAATTGTCTGTTTACATACAGTCAAAGAACTAACACCTACTTACATACACCTTTACATATAACTTTTAACTAAAATACCTTCTCATGTTGCTGGCGTTCCAAGTGCGTGGAATTCTTTGTTCGTCTAGATGCTCCAACCGGTAAGCTCCTTTCCCCACCTTTTCGATTATCCTGAAAGGTCCTTCCCACTTAGGCGTCAGTTTATTTTTTTCTGTTCTAAGAGTCATTTTCTTCAATACTAAATCCCCTTCTTCAAAATCTCTGTACACTACCTTTTGGTCATATTTCCTTGCCACCCTTGTTTTGGTTGCATACTCCTTAATATGGGTTATCTCCCGTACTGCTTGTAATAAGTCCAAGTTTGCCCTTAGCTCTTCCTCATTCATGGCCGGTTCGAACAATGCTATCCCAGGGGATGGCTCCCCTATTTCGACTGGTATCATGGCCTCTGACCCATACGTTAACCGAAATGGTGTCTCACCTGTGGTGGAGTGTGGTGTGGTGTGGTAAGACCATATGACTTGAGGCAATTCTTCTACCCACCTTCCTTTTGCTTCTTCCAATCTTTTTCGTAGACCCCTTAGGATGACCCTATTAGCTGCTTCTGCCTGTCCATTGGCCTAAGGGTGTTCAATTGAAGTGAACGACTGTCTGAAATGTAAGTCTTGGCAAAATTTCGTGGTTATAGAAGATGCAAATTGAGTACCGTTGTTAGATACAATCTCTGTTGGTAGGCCGAAACGGCAAATGATCTTCTTCCATATAAAGCACTTTACCCTTTTGATCGTGATAGTTGTCATTGGTTTTGCTTCTATCCATTTGGTGAAATAGTCCACGGCTACCATGAGGAACTTGACTTGGCCAGGTGCCAATGGGAATGGTCCCAGAATGTCTATTCCCCATTTGTGAAAGGGTCATGGGGATACCATTGTGTGTAGTTGCTCTGGAGGAGCCTGACGATTGTCAGCCAACCTCTGACACTTATCACATTTTTTTTACATAATCCATACAGTCAGCTTTGAGTGTCGGCCAATAATATCCAGCTTGGGCAATCTTTCCAGCCAGTGCTTGTCCCCCTATATGCATCCTGCAAATACCTTCGTGTACTTCTCGAATGACATACGATGCTTCTTCCAAGTCTACACACTTAAGAAGGGGGAGGAGAATCCTTCGCCGGTATAGGCGTTGCTCTATGAGTGTGTACTTGGGAGCTTCCTTTCGCACTTTCAATGAACCGGCCGAGTCATCTGGCAACTTCCCATTCTTCAGGTATTCTATTATAGGGTCCATCCATGTTTCTCTTCTTTCGTTATGCTGGATCTCCGGCCTATCTATCGTCGGGGCACTTATATTCTCATGAATGACCGACCGTTGTAGTCCCCTTCTCCTTGTGCTGGCCAACTTGGCCAGTAGATCAGCTCTCTCATTTTGATCCCTGGGCACATGCAAGAAGTGAAATTGTCGAAAGATGCCACCATTGTCATTGCCCTCTCCCGATATTTGGCCAACTTCGGGTCTTTAGCTTGATATTCCCCGTTCACCTGTCCCGTTACCAGTTTAGAATCACTTTTTACTATTAATTTTTTGGCCTCAACCTCTAGAGCCAATCTCATGCCTGCAAGCAATGCTTCGTATTTCGCCTGGTTGTTACTTGCCCTGAAGTCAAAGTGTAAGCTTTGCTCAATGAGTATGACATCTAGTCCTTCAAGTATGACCCCAGCACCGCTCTCGGTTTGATTCGATGATCCGTCCACAGAAAAATACCAATCACCTTCCAACTGTTCGTGCTCCGGGGTGAGCTCTGTGATAAAATCTGCTAGTGCTTGTGCTTTTATCTAACCCCTTCTCTCAAATGAAATATCAAATTCAAACAGTTGCACACTCCAAGCCACCATTCTTCCCGCCAGATCTGGCTTCCTTAAAACTTGTTGAACAGGCAGGTCGGTGCGTACAATAATACTAAAACTTTGAAAATAAGGGCGCAGGCGCCGAGAGGCTACAACCAAGGCTAAGGCTCCCCTCTCAATTTTCTGATACCTTTTCTCGGGTCCTTGAAGGGTTTTACTAATGAAGTAAATTGGATATTGCTCCTTTTACTTTTCTTGAATCAGGACAAAGCTGATAGCAGCCTCTATCACTAATATGTATAAATATAGTGGCCGACCAGGCTCTGGTCTCACCAAGATGGGTGGGGTGGCCAGCATGGCTTTCAGCCTCATAAAAGCTTCCTCGCATTCTGGAGTCCATGCAAAGTTTCGTTCCTTTTTCAGCGTGTTCAGGACCGACGTGGCTACTTTAGAGGCTTTAGAAATGAAGCGTGATAGTGTTGTTACTCTTCCCATTAGCTGTTGAACCTCCTTCACATTTTGAGGACTTCTCATACTTATCACTGCTTTGCATTTTTCTGGGTTAGCTTCTATCCCTCTCTCCGTGAGCATGAAGCCTAGAAATCTCCCTACCTCTACCCCGAATGAGCACTTTTCTGGATTTAACCTTAGTCGATGTCTTCTCAAGTACTTGAATACTTGCCCCAAGTGTTTCGAATGGGCTTCTCCTCCTTTCGACTTTGCCACCATGTCGTCCACGTACACTTCTATATCTTTGTCTATAACATCTTCAAAAATCTTGTCCATTAACCTTTGATATGTGGCTCCAGCGTTTTTAAGTCCAAATGGCATTACTTTGTAACAGAAGGCTCCACCGTCGGTGATAAAAGCAGTCTTCTCTTCGTCGTCAGGGTGCATCTTTATTTGGTTATAACCAGAATACGCATCCATAAAACTTAGGAATTCAAACCCGGACACGTTATCCACCAGTCTGTCTATATTTGGGAGAGGGTATGGGTCTTTCAAGCATACCTTGTTCAAGTCCGTGTAATCAGTGCACATTCTCCACTTCTCGTTGACTTTTCTTACCATGACCACGTTGGCTAACCATTCTGGGTACCTCACCTCTCGTATGAATCCAGCCTTCGGCAACTTATAGGTCTCCTCTTGGATGGCTTTCCTTTTCTCTTCTCCCTGCTTCCGCTTCTTTTGTATGACCGGCCGTGCATCCTTGGCCATCGACAGTCGGTGGTTCATGAAGTTTGGATCTATCCCGGGCATATCTTCTGGAGCCCATGCAAAGACATCGCAGTTTTGCTGCAAGCAATGTATTAAATCAGCTTCTTGCTCTTTGGTCATAATAGTGCCTATTTTCGTCTTCTGGTTCTCCCAGAGGCCTATCTGGATCTCCTTGAGCTTTTCCACCAGGTGAGGTCTCTCCCGTTCATTATGGCCCCTTGGATCTAGCTCCAGGCTTAAAGTGTTTACAACTGACCTTTGCTGACCTACCCTCAGGCTGTCTTCGTAACATCTCTTGGCCATATTCGAATCAGCCCAGACGGTTCCCTACTCCTTCACCGTCGGGTATTTCATACACAAGTGGTATGTTGATACTATGGCCTTCAGCCGATTTAGAGTTGGCCGTCCCATGATAATGTTGTAAGATGTCTCTGCCTCTTTGACTGTGTACAACACAGGGGATCATTTTGCATTAGCGCCTTCCCCAAAAACAGTTCCTAGCTCCACAGTTCCTCTTATGGGCACTCTTTCTCCTGAAAACCCATATAAACATCCTAGGGATTCCTTTAACCTCGAGAGGCCCATATTTCTGTAAGTAGACCCATACAGTATGTTGGCTGAGCTACCTTGATCTATCAACACTCTTTCAACTCTGAAGTCTTCTGTCACCACAGATATCACCATCGGCTCATCACCTGCCGCCCTCCACCTTCTATCCTTCTCTTGAAAAGTTATAACATGCTTTTTCCTCCTCTCTCCAAGGGGTGTGAGGTTGGCCCCAGTGAGAACGCCTTGCACCTGATAAGATTGATGGACATTTTGCCTTCTCCAATCACCTTGCCCAACATGTGGTTCTCCTCCTGAGATGGTCGAGATGGTTCCTCGGTACCCGGCCATAACCGGCCGAGGTGACCTGGAACGACCGTTGTGCTCTTGGTTTCTTTCTTCCCTTCCACTCGTCTCTCCCCTTGTCCTGACCTTTTCCCTTCTTGCTCGGGCCACGTACTGTCCCAACTGTCCTTGTTGGACCAAGCCTTCTAGCTGGGCTCCCAAAGTCCAACACTCCTCTGTCAAATGACCGGTGGCTCTGTGAAAGTCACACCATTCTCTCCTATTTTTTTCCATCTGCTTGCCTCCCGTTGCTTGAGGAAAATACAACAGTCGCGTATGACAGATTTCCCGCATTATGCGAGCCTTTTTCTCCTTCAACGGTGTGAATTTTGGTGGAATTTTGTGTCTTCTATCTAGGTCTTGTCTACGGTGAAGCTCTCGACCACCTATTAATAATGGCCGCTCTCTTGCCGATCTAGGCCGACCTTCCTTACTAACATGTTCCGCCTCTCTCTTTTCAAAACGACTCTCTTCCATCTCCATGTGTTTTTCTGCTCTAACACGGATTTCCTCCATGCTCGTAGGCTTTTGAAGGGTCAGGGCATCACTGAATGGTCCTACCCTCAATCCTTTCTGAAAAGCTTTGACAAAAAACTTTTGGTCGGGGTCATTTACCTTCACAGTAGCGTCGTTGAAACGGGCCATATAACTTTTCAAACTCTCCCCGCTAGCCTGTTTAATATCGAATAAATCCGTCACTTCCAAACATTTTGGCTTGTTTGCCGCGAACTGGGATAAGAAAAGACCGGCTAGGTCGCTGAGAACGTGGATGGACCTAGGTGGGAGATTCATCATCCATTATAATGCCACCCCCCTCAGCGTCCCTAGAAAAAGCTTGCAACTGAGCTTATCGTCGCCTCCGCTTATATACATTTGAGTCTGAAAAACTTGCAAGTGTGCATGAGGGTCTTGAGTTCCGTCAAAGGGGTCTACCAATATCTCCCTAAAATGGGGAGGTATGCAAGCTTCGTCTATTTCTTCGTAAAAGGGTTGTCTCTAGAGGGGTTGTGCTAGGCCTTCTCCTCTCACCTCTTGTTCCTGCTCGTTCCTAACTTTCAGACTTGCAATCTGCTGCGTGAGTTCCTCCTATCTCTGTTCAGCCATCTTCATTGCTTCTGCATGACGCTCCTTGGCTAATCGTTGTCTTGTTTCTGCTTCTGCGCTTAGTCTAGAGTGTTCGTCACTTCGGGCTTGTAATTGCGCCACTATTCTTAATAACCTTTGCAACATATCTTCCTCTCCTTCATTCATGGAACTGGCTTGGTTTCTGGTTATCGGCATTGCTTGAGTTCATCACTGTTCACTGTTTTCTCTCCTTGTGGTCATTGGGATTAGCTTTACCTGCTCCACGGTGGGCGTCAATGTTCTTGTTTCAAAAGATCCTCTCCTACGTTACAATTTTCATCTTTTATACCTTAGTCTGAACAACTCCTGTCTTATCACACGTGTAAAGTCATAATCAATCACTAAGACAGTTTATACAAGGAATAATTAATGCTGAATGACCCTAGTTGTCTTATCAAACAGATATGATTCGTCCACCCGTCCGTCCAATCGACCGAGTTACGACCGACCGTAACAGCCCTCTTAGACATATCTTTCATCTTTGTCTTGTCCTCTATCACGCAAGAATATTCCCAAGTTTATATGTCACATAAACATACCATATACCTAAAAGACATTGGGAAAAATGATGACTACAACTTGGCCGGTTTGTTTTGGGATCTCAAAATCTAAAAAGTTGTTCAAGAAACTGTGAAAAGAAAGAGACGACATTTGATTTTGCTTTGAAAAAGATGATAAGCTTGAAGACAAAAGGAAGAAATTTCTTAGTTTTTGTTTTGAAATATTATATTTTGTAGTTGGTTGTCTTTAAACAAAACTCATCAACTTGATGTGAAAGGTTCTAAATGAATTATCAGTATGTTGATCTACTTGAACAATCTTCTTTTGCATGTTCTAATTATTTATTAATATTTTTTTGATAATAGATTGATTGCTTAGATCTTATTTTCATAAAAAAAAAAATATGACATACTATGCTCTATTATAATTAATGAATGATGCTATAATATCCATTTGATATTTCATTCAAATAGTTATAATGATCATCTAAAGAAATTGCTTTTGCATTATAAAAGCTTTGATAAATTTGGAAAGTTTTAAATCTTTTATGCTAACAAACTTTTGTTCTGATCTTATCTTTTAAATGCTCTGATACGGTATTTCATATAATTTTTTTTTTTTTTACTTTATGCTTTGACAAAAGTTGTTTTAAAGATATATTTTAAAGTTCTAATAAAAAGTGTTATCTTAGTAAAACAAATTTTTTTATATGATAAAAGTACATATGCTTTAATAAAAAGTATAATATTATACATGTTATGTTTTTTTTAATGTTGTTTATGTTTTGTCTTTCTAAAAACCTATTTTTTATAGGAGAAATTTATCTCTCTTTATCTTATATATTTGTTTGTCATAATCAAAAAAGAAAGATTGTTAGATTTAAGACAATTCAACTTTTGAGTCTTAATGATATAATAAATATATAAGACTACATGTTTATGATAAGACCTAATAACCCTTTCTTGTACTAATCATCTCACCAAATTATCTTACAAAGGAACTATCAAAGTACTAAAAATTTCATTTGTTAGGGTAATTTCAAACTTTATTCTAAGAGGATCAATCTTATAAAGAAGGAAACATTTGGTATATAAGCTAGGAAGCTTATACAAGAAGCTTTCAAATATTCATCCTTGCAAACTACCATTTCCTTTGTATCAAAAGACAAGAAAAAGCAAAAAAAAAAAAAAACAGAAAAGAAAAGGCAACAAGAACAATAGGAAAATGTGATAGTGTACTTGGAGCACAAAAAGCATAAAACATTATTTGTTTCACAACAAAAGTACTAAGAAAATAAGATAAGTGAAACACTTTATCATTTTATGTGGGAATGATTAGTGAAAACATTTAATACAATATTTAATATCTTTAATGTTAATATTTTAAATAAGGAAGAAAAATATTCCAATATATACTTCCACACTCCTTGTAACTTTTGAGTAGACAAGTTAGAGGGAACATTTGCTTAAAAAATAATCACCAACTTTTACGATATTTATTAAGTTTTAATAATTAGATCATTCTTTGCATACTTTACTCTAAGCATTTTAGGTTTTCTTTTACTATTGTGTTTATTAGATGACAATCTTAGGTTACTAGTTACGAGTTCAACTTGTGAAAACCTTTAGTGCTTAAAAAGGTAATAAAAGTAAAAATACCTGGAAAAATGTTTGGAGAAACAAGTGTCAAGCAATACTTGAATTAATTGTAGAAGTGCTTAAAGAGACAATACAAAAGAATAATTGTGTTTAAGCTTGATATGCATAAAAGAATATTTGCTTAGAACTTTTTTTTCTTCTTCTATAAATCTATTTTTAGTAGAACTATTGATGGTTTGTCAAGAAATGAATACAACCTTGGGTGTGGGACGAATAGGTATAAAATTATAATTTTTTCTTTCTTTACCGTATCTCTTAATATACTAAAAGTGTTAAACGAGTTTTGTTTTTAACTTAAATTTATCAAACAAATAGTTTTTAACAAGGATGATTCATTTGTCTAACCTATTTATGCTTTCAAAAGAGGTTTGGGTAAAATTTTTAAGAAACACAATTCAACTTTTTTTGTGTGTTTCTATGTAAAGATACAACCATTAATTACACTTCCATTAAGTTGTCTCTTCTAATTCTAGTTTCTTTTGTAAAAATCAACAAACATAGTTGTTTTTATTTTCCACACTTTGACTTATTCTTTTACAAGTTGTTGCTACAAAATTTTAAACATTTCTAAGTAATTATCAAAATAATTAGAATGAGTTAAAACACATGTAAGAGTATTTGAAAAAGAAAGAACATCATGCAAATTATGATAACTTTTGATTTTATTTTAAATTGAAATGAACAAATTTTATTTTTAAATTATTTTTCTAATTTGATTTACTCTATAAAGATCTAAAATAAGTTTGAATTAATTAAGTTTAAGAAATAGTATTTGGCAATAATTAAAAGTATAAAATAAAAAATAAAATTAAAAGCATAATGAAAAAGAATATACATTTTATAAAAATGTTATCATTATACTCAAATTTTCAAATAAAATAGAACATTTTGGTCAAGTTTTAAATTTATAGTTTTATCTTAAAAGCACCTTAAAATTTTAAAAAGAAAAATGTCATATTGTAAATATTTGTAATAAAAAAAAGAGAGAGACTTTGATTACAATTTTTACTTTTATTTTGTCTTAAGTTGAGCTTTGCTGAACAAATGGTGGGTTGTTACATGAAACCTGACTTTAAGTCAGCATGCCAATATGGAATAATATTTGTGTGTTGAACTACAACAACTTGTAGTTTTTTTTTTTTGTTTTTGTTTTTGTTTTTTTTTGTTTTTTGTTATAATTTAGTATAAATTTTGTAGTTCAATTTGGTATAAGTAGTTACGTTACGTTTCAAAGTCTTTCAAAGTCTTTCAAAGTCACCGAACGTACTTCCAGGGTAAAAGAAAGTAGGGGCGTCAAAATAAATATAGTCTCATGAGTTTATTTGATTAGTGTAATATATGGGTTAGATTAGGGTGTGAAAATTTAGGTGTAAATTTATTTTGATTCGAGTTATTATAAAAATTAAAATATTAATATTCATAATATAAAAAAATAAAATAAATAATAAATATAAATGTATTATGTTTTTATATTATAATTTTTTAAAATTATATAACAAAACATTTTTCTTTTAGGAAAATTAAAACATTTTTCTTTTCAGTTTAATAAGATAAAGACTAATTTTTTTTTTGAAATTTATGGCTTGTTCGAGAAAAATAATAATAATAAAATAATGTTAATTAGAAAATTTTATTTAAAAAAAGAAAAAGAAAATAATGACAGCTACTTGTTAGGCGTCATCTGTTGTTATTACTCGTTTTGAAATTTATTCACAGGACAAGCTGTTAAGTAGTCTGAGTGCTATTTTTCATTTTAATTTTAAATAATAATAATAATAATACCAATTTAATTACACTGGTACCGGTGCCATGTCAGATTTAACGTGACTAAAATAATTCAAAATGTTAAATTGTTCTTTTTTTTATCGTCTCTGCAATTCATAAGATAAATATTTGTTTTTATTTAAGTAAAATTTATTAAAAATAAATATTTTTAATATAAATTATATTATAATTAAAATCTATAATAAATAAGTAGTTTTAATATATAAATTATATTTTAGATTTACGAGAAATAATTTATATTTAGATTTTTAAAAATAAGAAGCTTTAAGTTATCCTCACTAATAACTAATTTTAACTGTAAATTTATTAATTAATTAACACGGATGACTCATTTTGCTAGATAAAGTGAGGCTTCTCATAAAAAATTCAAATTCAATTTTTTTTATCGTAATACAAAGTTTTTTTAAATGTTGAAATTTAATTTAAAAATAATAAAAATAAAAAATATATTAAAAAAATAAAATTATCAAATATGCAAATGAAGATAAAAGAATAGCTTGGAATTATTAAAAAAATGTTTTTTTAGCTAATTGTTATCAAAAGAAATTCTAAAATAAATCAAGTATATTTTTTTTTAACGAGTTTAGATTATATATTGGATCGATAAAACCTCATTTGATATCATATATTTTTTTTTAAGTATAATTTTTTAAATAATTGTGTATTAATAATATTTTTTATTTATTAAATATCATTTTGTATAATACAATATCATATTTATAAAAATATTATTTATTTTAAAATATAAATTATAAAAATATATTTTATTTAAATTTTTTATTTTTTATTTTATAATTTAATTATATATAATATTAAAATTGATATATTATGTTAAATAATCGAATTTTAGTCTGACAAAATTTCAGACAGATAACGTCAAAAATAAATTTTGTCTAACTTATTTCTTGGTTACCTCTAAATAAGACATGTATTTCGTTTAAAGTCATTTAGAATAATGTTCACATTAAAAAAAATTAAAACATTCTCATTGAATAATAGTTTTTAAAAAGATAATTATTCTAATTTACATGTATAGAAGATATTTTAAATTTGTGATAAATAATTTATAATTTGATATAAAGTTATTTCTAGGTGTTGATAAATTTTAAAACAAACTTTGAAATTTAAAGAGAAATAAATATAAAAATAATAAAATAAAAAAAATAGGAAGATAAAACAAATCTCTAAAAACTCATTAAAAAATTATCGTTAAAAAATAATTCTTATTAAATTCGAATAGATAAATAAAAATAGATGCAGAGGATTTCAGCAAATATTTATTTTGAAAAAATTTAGAAATATTTTCTGAAAATCAGCATAAATATGAAAAGCAAAAATTCTGGCCTGAATCTCTGGCTTAATTTGCGAGAGTTGAATTTTGTGTCTACCGCTTAGATCCATCCACCCACACGCTGCTCTAAAAATAAAATAATCTTTTATATTTTAAGACTTTTGCTTCCATGTATGTGTATCTACCCCCTCACTTATAGTTCCCATTATAAGTAATTATTTCTTTTCTTTTCTGTTCTTTTGCTATTTTCTCCATGAAATCTCCCCCACTTCATTGTTTTTCTCACATTTCTTTCTTGAATTTCCCATTACAAACTTTGCCTCATCAATTGCTTGGTTTGACCCTTGTCTTTTTAGCTTCTAATTGTTGTCTCTGCTATTTTGATTCTTCTGCTTGGTTGTGATCAAAATGGGTTGATTTCATTCATGATTTTCATCAAATTTTCCCTCTATTGTCAATGGATGTGTTTTATTTTTTGAGTTCCTCCTCATTCACATACTGTTTTATGAAATCAATCATGTGCTATTGCTAGAATCCATTATCAATCCTATTTCTCTGATTGGAGCAGTGGACAATTGAATCCAACTTTTCTTAATTTTCGTATCAGTAATAGTACGAAAAGAAGGAAAAAAAAAAGTCTGTTTTGGATGGTTTGAATCGGTGTGTGGTTGTGATTATTGACTTGTGGGTTGGTGCCCTCTAATTTGTGAGCCATGGCAGACATTAATGTCTCAGCATATGCTCATAGTTCTGTGCACAAGGCCATAATATTGAAGGATCATAGTGGTCTGAAGGAGATACTTTCAGTCCTCCCAAAACTAGGGAACCCCTTTGAGATTAAAACTGAGGCTGCTTCACTAGCTGAGGATGAGAAGGCTGCAGCCATCTCTGTTGTGGTGGATAGGAGGGATGTGCCAAAAGGTGACAGCCCTCTTCACTTGGCTGCAAAGCTTGGTGATATTGTTGCAACTGAGATTCTCATGGATGCTGGGGCAAATGGTAGGTTGAAGAACAAGGAAGGGTGGACTGCCCTTAGAGAAGCCATCATTAACAAACAAGATAAGATAGCAATGGTCATGATTAGGTACTATTGGAATGACTATGACAAGAAGTATTTTAGAAGGTTGCCTAGGTATATAGGGACTATGAGAAGGATGAAGGACTTCTACATGGAGATTACTTTCCATTTTGAGAGTTCTGTGATACCCTTCATCTCAAGGATTGCTCCTTCAGATACTTACAAGATCTGGAAAAGGGGTGGGAATATGAGGGCAGACATGACCTTGGCTGGCTTTGATGGTTTGAAAATCAAGAGGTCTAATCAGAGCATTCTTTTTCTTGGCGATGGTGGCAATGATGAGAGGAAAATCCCCGGATCACTGTTCAAAGTGTCACACAAAGACAAGGAAGTGGTTGTTGTTTCACCTAGTAGGGCTGCACCAACTGATAGACAGGTTAGGAACACATTGATCAAGAAGTCCAGGTCTGAGTCAGTGAGGGTTGGGATTGATGTGAGTCAGGCACTTCTTGTGCCTCAGTTAACTTGGAGGAGAAAGGAGAGGAAGGAAATGGTGGGGCCATGGAAGGCTAAGGTTTATGACATGCAAAATGTGGTTCTTAGTGTGAAATCCAAAAGGGTCCCTGGAGCTCCACCAGCTGAGCCTAGGCCGGCTCGCAAGGATAGTAAGAAGGAGAATGAGAAAATTGAAGACATTTTGACAGATGAAGAGAAGAAGCAATTTGAAGCTGCAATGAATTCAACAGGAGAGAATGAACACATTCAGAATAGTACTAGTAGTAATAATAATAATAACAATGTAAAGAAAGAAAAGAAAGAGAAGAAAGAAAAGAAAGGAAGGTCTGGTGGACATAGAGAGCACAAGGAGAAAAATACCAATGTACCACCTTCTGAGAATTCTGCTAGCCAGAAGGGTGAAAGCCAGTTCAAGAGAGGGATGATGCCTGCTCTTTGGCTTTCCCAAAACTTTCCACTACAAATTGATGAACTGCTTCCTATGCTTGACATTCTTGCTGAAAAACTTAAAGCTGTTCGCCGGCTAAGAGAACTCCTTACAACAAAACTTCCAAAGGATACCTTTCCAGTCAAGGTATGTCCTCTTTCTGTTCTTTGATTTAAGCATTTCACTAGACATGTAAAATGCAATCTCAAAATTCCATTTAATTATATGTTTGTTTACTTAGTTACTCTTTATTATTATTTATGATGTCTTATCATGTGTTGGTTATGGTAGATATTATGTTTTTCTATAATTAAAAGGTGCATTATACGATGTTTGCTGCTCATGTTTGAGCTTGAATGCTTCTGATAGAAACTGATCTGAACTCATCTATTGTTGGCTAGTTGTTTCTTCAAGAAAGTATTTCGTGAAAATTATCGGAAAGCTTTAGGGTTCAATAATGAAGAATGAAGATTATTTTAGCCTGCATGTGGAAATTTTTTTCATGATTGCATTGTGAAAAAAATATGTAACTTGTCATCTAGACATTTGATAGAAGTTAGTTAAATTTAGATAGAAGAAAATAAGAAAATAAAAAATCAATTGAACTTCTGCATAAGTTAAAATTAACATATATACTTAACTTTCATCTTTTCATTTAACTTCTCCAAAGGGTAAGGTATATGAGTTGATTTTAGTTTATGAAGAAGCTCAATATATTTTATCTTCTTATTTTCTTCTCCTATAAATATTTATAAAATTTATCCAAATAGAACTCTAGTGTATTTCTTTTGCGGCTACAGTGTCTTTATACATATAATAATCCACTTTGTTATGTCAAAGACTAATGATATGCTTGGTAGGATGAAAATGAAAATATTGAAAAGTGAAGGAGTGAACTTTGAGAATGTATCCAACCATACATCATAATTGGAACTTCATTCCTTCCCTTCTGCATCTTCCTGCTTCACATTTATTAAGCAACCTTAAAATTTTGTGGTAAGAGAAGCACAAAACTCATTTTGAGAACCTTCTCAAGAAAAACTCAAAGATTGTAACTTCTAATAGGATGGAAAATCAGAAGTCTATTTTCTTGGTTCTCTTTATAAATTGAATGAAAGTATAATAAACTTGTTCATACATGACCTGAAGTTTAAGAAAGAAGAATTCAACTAAACCAAGAATTTGCTCAGGACTAAGGACATAGATATCGGCATGAATTTGGCTTAGAAATCTGGACTTCGCTGTTGAATGGGTAGCAATGTTTAAACCATCTTCACTAAGAATGTCATTAGTATGAGAACAATTAATTATTATGTATTATGATAGAATATGCATGTAGATAGATGGATTGTTTTCGCAGTTATCATTGTTTAGGTATATATTTCCGCAATTTAGTGGAATGTATGGTCACCACTAAAAGTTGAAAAAGGTGTTATATCTAATTTAGCCAGCAAATTGAGTTATTTAAACCTTGGCATCATGCTGTGCTAGTATTTGCACATAACCTGTAATTTTATCAAGCTCTAGTCTCATCTTCTGAAACAAAATGGATCTTAATGGTTTTGGTATTTGCATAGACTTTTCACAATAGAGTTCATAAGTTCGTAGTCTAATAGGTAAGGCTGCATCCCTGCCAGAGAACTGGTTCGACAGTCTAATCTTAGTATATATATATAGGAGGGATTAACTTACATTATACAAATTTTTACACCATCAATAACTTTATACATGATGGAATTTTTATCTTTTTAATTATTAAATTATAAATCAATATTATCTTAATTATTTGTTTCACATTCTATCAAAATGAAAACAACTATGAACATAATCAAAGAGTTCTTATTTTTTTATATTTTAAAAATAATACATCAATTTTAGTATATATTAACAAGATATTAAATAATTTTGGATTAATCCCATATTTTATAGATATGTTTTGTATAATAGTACAAATTATTAAATAGAGTGAGAATTGGTGTAATTTATAATAGTACTTGATAGTATTTATTAGTGACCAAGTAGGTTAATACTTTGTATGATTAAAAATGACATCCTTTAAATTTGAACTAGTTTTAATTTTAGTTTTTTTAAAGTTTAATTTTTTTTAGTTCCTACATTTTTAAAATTGTTGTTTTTAATCTTCTCAATATAATTGTCATTAGAATCAGAGAATGAGTCACATGGGTTAAATTAGAAGTATTCAAATGTGAGGAGTAAAATAACAAAATTTAAATTTGAAAGACTAAATTCAAAATTTGTCGAAATTTAAAAAATTAAAAACATAATTACACCAAAGGGAAAATTTGACATTATTTATTATTTCTTTTTTCTCTTTGGCATGTTTGTCTTTGAAACATTTTGGTTAATATACATGACTCTATACCCATTTCATTGACTTTGCAAAAATCCAGGTTGCCATCCCTGTGGTGTCCACAGTTAGAGTATTGGTAACTTTCACAAAGTTTGAAGAATTACAACGTGAACAGGTAGATGATGAGTTTGAATCAGCCCCATCAAGTCCTACAGCTGGTGACCAAGAGAACCCAGAAGTGGAACGATCCACATCATCATCATCATGGTTTCAGTGGATAAAGACCCCTTCTAGGTCTAGTTCATGTGCAGAATCTAGTAGAAGGATATATGATGACGATGACCTGTTTTCTGTTCCCCCTGATTATAAATGGCTTACTATTGAAGACAAGATAAAACAGAGAGGACTAGAATAGGCAAAATGCACAGAAGTAATAACTAACAAGGTTGAAACATATTAGCAAGCTTCCTTCATGGCTGTGATATAATGTTAGACGGTACACAAGATTTATTTCAAATAGGAATTCTATAAGTAGATTCACTTTCATCACATGTTATGTGACCAACACCAACCATCATTTGTATCGACTGGACTTATTTTTATTACATCCTATGTAGTTTTCGTCCGTTGTTTACTTGTTTTTATCGAATAGAAGTAGAGACAAAGATCAAAACGCAATTGTAACCGTAAGTTAAGGAGTGGATTCAATTGAAATTTAAAAAAAAAAATGCTATTTAATGAAGACTTTTAAATAATTAATTAAATCTTGAGGTATTTAATCAAAATTATTAGGATTTTTTAAAAATAATGTCAAAATCTAATAGTACTCAATTAAGATTTTTTACAACCTAAAAAAAGTTTTTTAATATTCAAAAATAAACAAATTTTAATAGATTATTTTGTATGATGAATTTTGATAAATTAAAAAAAAATTAATAGTAAATCAATATTCTTAACTCTTGTCACAACCTGTTTTGTGACAAAGCACTTGTTTGGTTGGAATAGGTCGAAGTGAATTCGGTTGGAAATGACTGGAATGAATTTGGTTGGAAATGGTTGAAACGAATTCGGTCGTTGGGAGTTGCCACTAGCATTTTTTTAAGGAATGCTAGGAAACCAGGGATAAGGTTGGTCCAAGGATCAGAGAATTGAGGGTTCGGAAGTTGGTTACACGTAGGGAACACAGGGTGTCCCAACATGCCTATCACATGATAGTTACCCTAGGTTAGCAATGAGGTTGGGAGGATAATGCTTAAAGTTGGGTTCGGTGGAGGTCAAGGACAATCAATGATAGAAGTAAATTATTTTTGTTTTAATTTTATGACTTGATAGGAGGATGTCTCTTGTGCCTACGTACCTCGGCTTTAGAGGAGTCAAAGTCAACGTAGTTCTAGTCTGGTCTTTGGTTAGGGAGGGCTGATACTAGTTAATATCGGTTCTAGGGGGTTCAGGCTGATATGGATTCGGCCTTAAGTGGTGGAGAGTCTAGGAGTGAGATTCTGTGATTGAGCCGAAATGAACTCGGCTGGGTGAGGAATCAAGGTGAGTGTAAAGTATTTGGCCGAGATGAATTCGGCTTTTGATCAGGCCGAAGTGAATTCGACCCTAACAGAACCGGTATGAATTTGATTTTGTTTATACAAGAGGGAAGACTATTTTTTTAGTTTACAAGGAAAGGATGAGTTCAGGCCTAAGATGGTATGGATGGGAATGATTCATGTATACTAGAATGGAATCAAAATTAGCCTAGAAAGATGATGAAGTCATTTATTACTTACCTGGATTCCAAAAATGCTTGGTCATTTTCCTGTGACGGCTCGTACTCCTTCTTTTTAATCTTACTATTCTTGGGTGGTCTACCTCGTTTCTTTTGTACTGCAGCCAGTTTCTATGTTTTCCTGTTTTTTCTTTTCTTCTCTCCCTATTTTTCCAAAAAGAATCCTCTCCTGGCTCTCATATCTGAAGGCTTCATATAGGCCTCAGAATCGGTTATGGAAGTTTCAGTTTCCCGTAATCAACGGGGAAGTTACTGGGAGTTACCAAGTATCCGACAGTTAACTTCCCCAGCGGTTGCTTTTTGTCTGCGGTGGTTGACCCGTGTTTTCCGCGACAGTTAATTTTGTCTTAGAAGGTTTAGGAAAATTCAGGCCCAACATATTGATTGGGCCGGAACTGATTCGGTTTGGACTTTTATTTAATTTGATTTCAATGGTGTCTATTTGGGATGGGCCACAAGGTTTTGGGCCCGGACTGTTTTGGGGTATGACAGTTGCCCCCTCGTTATTCATGTCTCACTTTAGGGAAGTCTCAACTCTCCTAAAGTGAGTATGAATAAAGATTCTCATTTATTTGGACTAGATTTTCTCTAAGGTTGCCAAAGAGGTATTGGACTATCAATGGGAGTTCCAATTTTTTAAGTCAATGGGTTTTCCTCGAGGTACCCTTGATTGTCGAAAAGGAATATTGGACTATCCAATAGGAGTCCAAGTTTAAGAGTTAATGGGCTTTCCTCTAGGTGCCCAAGGTTGAAAAGGAATATTGGACTACCCAATAGGAGTCCAAGTTTAAAAGTCAATGGGCTTTCCTCAAGGTGCCCAAGGTTGTAAAGGAATATTGGACTGTCAAATAAGAGTCCAAATTTAAGAGTCAATGGGCTTTCTTCTAGGTGCCCAAGGTTGAAAAGGAATATTGGACTGTTCAATAAGAGTCCAAGTTTAAAAGTCAATGGGCTTTCCTCTAGGTGTCCAAGGTTGAAAAAGAATATTTGGAAAATTTTTCTTGGTGTCTTAGTGTTTGATTAACATTAGGTTGTTCGCTGGGGCTTGATTTGTGATTTTATGGCTTTTGTCTATGGTGCCGAGATGGTCTCGAGGTTTGTCGAGATCGTATCGACCTAAATGAGCCGATATGGATTCGTCGGGGTCGTGTCGGCCCAACAGAACCGATATGACTTCGGTATTGACCAAAACGACTTTGATTTGGATGCGATGACATGGCGTTGACGTGGCATTGATAAGGATGATGTGGCGTTGCCGCCACGTGTAGGTGTTTGAAATTTGAATCGTATAACTTTCCATTTCCAATGTGACGCTTTGTTTCTTAGAGCAATTTAATGTGTCTTTCCATTTTTGGGGCGCATTTAATCTGGTAGCGTAATGATTACGCCGCCCTGGGGGCTACGTCTCATTAATGGCGTCTTATGGGGTTTTAAGAAACTCTTTCATACTCTATATATAGCCTCCTTTTTTCTTCGAAGGATTTACTTTGCTGATTTCGTTTTTTCCTTCAAATCTCTTCTTTTCCTCTTTGCGTTCCCCAATATTTCCAGAGATTCTCCGCGTTTATTCCAAAATGTCAGGTACTTCTAAGAGTTCTTCTTCTTTTTCTTCTCTTTCATCCTCGTCAGATTCTGGTTCCATAGTAGCTACACCTGTGGTTATGGCTAAGGGGGTTACTTCTGGGTCTTCTTCTTCCATGGGGCTAGGGGAGGAACATTTCGAGTGGGTTCATGAGGATGTGTTATCCTACCACTCCGACATGGCTGATTTTGAGGTTGAGTCTTTATCCCAGCAAGAGGAATGGGTTCATGGACCACACCCACCTCAGTTTGCTTTGACACACTATTCTCCATCGGAGCGAGTGTGTCATATACCTAGGAAGGAAGAGAGCGATTTTATATATCTGTATGAAACCATAATCTTGGACTTAGGAGTATCCTTCCCCTTAGATCATTTTACCGCTGAGGTGTTGAGAACAATAGGAATAACACCCTCACAGCTCAATCCCAACGGGTGGGTTGCTTTACAAGCTTTCAAAATAGTATGTCAAGCACTGATGGTGACTCCTTTCGCCTCAGTTTTCTTGAACCATTATACTATTCTGGTAGGGAAGAAAGTTGGATGGGTATCCCTTGCCCCCTTGCCTAACAATAGTTTATTCACCACTTATACAACTTCCTATAAAGGCTTCAAAAATCGTTTTTTGAATATTACAGCCTTGGGCGAAGCATCTTTTTGTTCTGACCGACAATCCCTTCCTTTATATTGGAAGCTCCCCATGCGTGATCAAGTGACTCCTAAGAGTCAATTATCTTCTAAAGAAAAGGCTGTTTTTCAGCTTTTGGATGAATTGCCGAGAACTGGTTGCTCTTATAGGGGAAGATGGTTCCCAAGATTACATGAGAAGTAAGTATTTTGAGCATTTTTCTTTGAACTGACTTGGCCTTGTGCCGAATTTTTTTATCTTTCTCTCTTTCCTTTTTTGTAGGTGTGTTGAAGAAGAAGGGTCTGGACATGGATGCCTTAATTCGTAGAGCTAAAGGGATATTGTCCACCGAACATGTTTCAACCCAGAAGGAATCAAATGCAGTCGAGGTGGTATCAGTTTCTTCTTCTACCGAGAAGGAATCGGTGATTTTTGTAGCCGAGAAGGAGTCGGCACACCCTGTGGCCGAAAAGGAATCGATAGTTCCTATAGTCGAGAAGGAATCGACAATTCCTGTAGCCGAGAAGTTAGTTCTGAATTCACCTGAACTGGTGGCAGCACCTATTATGACCGAGAAGTCGTCAGCTTCTTTAATGGTTGATGAGGGACCAGTTCAGACTGGTGAAGGTCCCATGCCCGAGGCTTCAAATAAAAGGAAAGCCAATACTACAACTGCTGAGGAGGTTCTTGGGAAGAAAGGAAAAGGCGCTATGTTCTTGTCCATATCTCAAGGTCAGCCAAAAGGGAAGGTGGTAGTGACTTCTAGCCCCAAGCTACCTCTTGGAGGTTTACCTTGTTATACTGCTCCATCTGGCACCAACTCCTTGTGGGGACCTGAAGCGAATATCCATAGTATGCTTCAACCGTAGTCCATTCCTCAATATGATCGAGGGTTATTGGTTACTAAAGGGGCCGACAACACCTTTGACATGTTGGAGGCTTATTATGTTCGCTCTTTAGCCTCCCTAGAGGTATGGAGAGGTTTAGTTAAAAGGGCTGAACATATTGTGGTGAGAGAGGCCTTGAATAAAAAGGAATTTGAGAAGATGGCGAAGGCCAATGCTAACTTGAAGGCTGAGAATGATCGAAATAAGGCTGAGTTGGCCAAATTAAAAGCTGACCGTGAGGGTTTATGGGCTGATCTCACGACTTCTAAATCCAAGGCTACTACAGCAGAAGCCGAGATGATGCAATGGAAGACTAAGGCTACTGCAGCAGAAGCCGAAATGAGAAAATGGAAGACTAAGGCTATTGAGGCCAAGGAGCAAGTGAGGTCATTGAAGGATAAACATGCTACATCTGAAGCCGAGACCTTAAAATGGAAGACTAAGGCAACTGTGTATGAAGGCGAGATAGCTAAGCTGAAGACATCTCTATCTTCTGTACAAAGGTCTTCTGATGCCATGTCCAAAGATTTGACTATGGCTAAGAGCAAGGTGGCCGAAGTAGAAGCGGTCTTGACTTCTTATAAGGAGGTCAAATCAAAATTGGGGATAGCTTTAAAGAATAATGAAGATGAATTGAAGGTAGCAAGAACGAAGGTTGTCGCGCTGGAGGTGGAGAAAGAAGAGCTTACAAAGAGGGTGACACTCTTGGAAGACTCTATAATGGAGCAACATGAAGAGGATTTTAACAAAGCCCTTAGACATATAGCTTTTCTTGCCCCCAATTTTGATTTAAGTCCTTATGCGATGACAAAAGATGTTAGAGATGGGAAGCTTGTTTCCCTTCTTGACCCTCCTCCTCCTCAATAATGATTGTAGAGAAAGACATTTTATGGAAATATATTTTTCTAAGTGTTTTTACTTTGTCCCCTATTTTTATGTTTACTAATGTATAGCTTCTCCTCTTCGATTTTATTTTACCTTGACTAAAAAGATTCCAAAATGAATTCAACCTTTAATGATTTCTCTAGCTGAAATGGAATTAACTTCTACCTTGTAACTTAGCCGAAGTGGTCTCGACCTTTCTTAACCGAAATGAATTTAATTGAATAAATCTGAGACTTAGTGAATGCAAACACGATGCCTAATGAATGTTATGCAAATTTTTTTTTTTTTGCACCTTCTGACCAGAGTTATAGAATGATAGGAACCAAGCGATGGAATGTATCTTTCTATTGTCACTCTTGAAGACCTTTGTCTTGAATTGAATCTGAACTTCTAGGATTTATTTAGATTTGATTAACTTATTTACCGCCAGAGTCCTCTTACTTTTTGGATCATTTACAATAATGTTTTCTCTTTGTTTTGATTAGTGGATTTTAGCATACATCATAAAGAGAAGGAACAAGAGGTAGAATAGTGAAATTTCATTAAATAAAATTTGATTACAAATGGACAGTCGAGATAAAAATAGGTTGGCCTAATGCCGAAATCGATAATGCTAATCACAAGTCTGATTTCCTTAACCTTTCCTCAGCTTCAACTAAGTGTGCATGCTTTCATCATTGCCTTCATGGAATTTTCAAGGGAAGAACTCCTTAACTGCATCTACATTGATTGGATATTTAAGATCATGACCCTCGGCGTCGGTCAAAATCAAAGCTCCACCTGAGAAGGCGTGTTTTACTATATATGGTCCCTCGTATTTAGGCGTCCATTTTCCTCTTTGATCTTTAGTGTTGGACAATATCTTTTTGAGTACCATATCTCCCTCTTTGAAAATGCGTGGTCTAACTTTTTTGTCAAAGGTTTTCTTAATTCTTTTCTGATAAAGTTGACCATGACATAAGGCATTCAATCTTTTTTCATCAATCATATTCAGCTGGTCGAGCCGTTGTTGGATCCACTCGGCTTCTTCTAATTTGACTTCAGCCAAAACTCTCAAAGAGGGTATTTCAACCTCTATAGGAAGAACTGCTTCTGTACCATAGACTAGGGAGTAAGGAGTTGCTCTCGTGGATGTTTGAACCGAGGTATGGTAACCGTGTAATGCGTAAGGTAGCATCTCATGCCAATCTTTGTAAGTCACCACCATTTTTTGTACTATTTTCTTGATATTTTTGTTGGCTGCTTCTACTGCCCCATTCATTTTGGGACAATAAGGTGTAGAATTATGGTGACGAATCTTGAATTGCTCACACAGCTCTACCATCATTTTATTATTTAAATTTGTACCATTATCTGTAATGAAATGAGCTGGGAGACCGTACCGACATATAATGTCTCTTTTGATGAATTTTACCACTACGTCACGCGTAACAGTGGAGTAGGAAGTGGCTTCTACCCATTTGGTGAAATAATCAATAGCCACCAAGATGAATCTGTGCCCATTGGAGGCTTTGGGCTCAATGGGTCCGATCATATCTATACCCCACATGGAGAAGGGCTAGGGAGAAGTCGAGTTGTGTAAAGTAGAAGGAGCTACATTGATGTGGTCGGCATGAATCTGGCATTTTATACATTTTCGCACATGTTGGTAACAGTCTGATTCCAACTTAGTCTAATAATATCCCGCTCGAAGTATTTTACGAGCTAAGGCGTGACCATTGGCATGTGTACCAAAAGTTCCTTCATGAACTTCTTCTATGATTTGTTCTGCCTATTGTTGATCTACACATCGGAGGAGTGTCATATTAGCGTTTCTCTTGTACAATGTAGTACCACTTAGGAGATAACTTGTAGCCAGTCTCCTCAATGTTCTTTTGTTATTTTCTGAGGCTCCTTCTAGGTACTCACCTTTTTCCAGATATCTCTTTATATCAAAATACCACGATTTCGGGTTTGTTTTTGCTGTGTCTTGGCCCAAATATTGACAATAGGCCACGTGAGATTGCTGTCGGACATGGATAGTTATCTCTTGCCCTTCATTGACTTGCACTGTGGCTGATAGAGTTGCTAGAGCGTCAGCCATTTGGTTTTCCTCACGAGGCACGTGATGGAAGGAAATAGTGTCAAATGCCCCCATTATCTCTTTCGCATGATATGATATGGAATCAATTTAACATCCCGTGTTCCCCATTCTCCGCGAAGCTGATAAATTACCAGAGCTGAATCTCCGTATACCTTGAGTCTTTTGGCTTGATGTTCTAGAGCCATTAGTAGTTCCATAATGCAGGCTTCATATTCTACCATGTTGTTTGTGCAATCAAATCCCAATTTAGTTGAGAAAGGAAAGCAT
This sequence comes from Mucuna pruriens, assembly GCA_025330945.1. Classification (NCBI taxonomy): domain Eukaryota; kingdom Viridiplantae; phylum Streptophyta; class Magnoliopsida; order Fabales; family Fabaceae; genus Mucuna; species Mucuna pruriens. The sequence continues at coordinate 653,949 of JAENHJ010000542.1, forward strand.
TGATCCTTTGGAGAATTCAGAACCACCCCAATTCCATTTCCCAATATATTGGATGCTCCGTCGAACCACATTGTCCATTCGTTTTCGTTTTGTGGTTTGATTTCTGCGGTTGCCGTAATATGTTCATCTAGAAATGCATGGTATAAGGGTTGTGGTTCTATCAGGGGATAATAAGCCAGGTGTTCAGCTAGGGCACTTCCTTTGATAGCGTTGCGGTTTACATAGACAATGTCATATTCAGACAAGGCCATTTGCCATCGAGCTATCCGTCCCGTTAAGGCGAGTTTCTCGAGTATATATTTAATGGGATCAGTTTTGGCTACTAACTAAGTAGTATGTGAAGACATATATTGTCTGAGCCTTTTAGTTCCCCAAACTAATGCACAACAAGTTCGTTCCAGTGCTGGATACCTTTTCTTGCAATCCGTGAATTTCTTGCTAAGATAGTAAATGGCACGTTCTTTTCCGGTATCATCTTGTTGTCCCAGCATGCAACCCATGGATTCATTGAGTACGGTTAGATAAAGAATTAAGGGTTTTCCTTGAACTGCTGGGACAAGGATTGGAGGATTTTCTAGGTATTGCTTGATTTTTTCAAAAGTTTTTTAGCATTCTGAGTCCCATTCATTTTTATGTTTCTTCCGGAGCAATTTGAAGATTGGACTGCATGTTTCTGTTAATTGAGAGATGAACCTGGCTATGAAATTTATTCGTCCCAAAAAACCTCAAACTTCTGATTCGGTCTTAGGCGCAGACATTTCTCGGATGGCTTTTACTTTATCTGGGTCTATCTCAATGCCTCTTTCATTTACTACGAAACCCAGTAACTTCCCGTTTTTTACACCAAAAGTGCATTTGGTCGGGTTGAGTCTCATTCGGTATTTGCGGAGTCTGACAAACAACTTCCTTAAATCTTTCAAATGTTGTTCTGCGGATGTGGACTTTGCGATCATGTCATCCACATATACTTTGATTTCTTTGTGCAACATATCATGAAATAAAGTCACCATTGCTCTTTGATATGCTGCCCCTGCATTTTTTTGTCCAAATGGCATTACTTTATAGCAAAAGGTTCCCCAAAAAGTGATGAATGTTGTTTTCTCCCTATCCTCTTCCACCATTAGAATTTGATTGTACCCTGAAAAGTCATCCATGAAAGAAAAGAAGAGGTGTCGTGTTGTATTATCCACGAGTACGTCGATGTGTGGTAAGGGAAAATTATCTTTGGGGCTGGCACGATTTAGGTCCCTATAATCGACACACATTTGCACTTTTCCATATTTTTTGGGTATGGGCACTATGTTTGCCACCCATCGTGGATAATTTGCTACAGCCAAGAATCCCGCGTTCCATTGTTTTTCCACTTCTTCCGTAATTTTCAGAGCTACATCAGGTTTCATTCTTCGTAGCTGTTGATGGACAGGGGTTGCATTCAGGAGTAGGGGCAGTTTATGTTCCATAATCTCTCGGTTTAGACTTGGCATATCACGATATGACCATGCGAATATGTCAGAATACTCCTTTAAGAGTTCTATGAGTTCAATTCTTAAATCTGGGGGCATTTGTTTCCCCACTTTTACTTCTTTCTTTTCCTTCTCATCACCTAGATTGACACTTTCGAGTTCTTCAGCCCAGGGTTGAAATTTTGGTTTCTCCCGTTCTATCCACTTTTCTATTTCCACCAAGGCTTTGATTTCAGCACCATCATCCTTAATTGATTCCTCAGTCGGGCTAGGATCTTCATTTATGGGGATAGCATTACCGTTTAGAGAGGGCTCATTGTTTGTGCTGTTTTATTTTTGAAATGAATTTTATCTTAGAGTAGATTTATATGAAAAGCAAGAAAAGAAGAAAAAGAGAAAATGAAGAAGGAAACACATAAAGATGCATGCTTTTATTCCATTAATCAAATTTTGTCTTAAAAGACATTTACAAATTGATTAAATTGTGAAAAGATCCTCATCTCTAGTGGACTTGGCTTTTGCTAACTCTTTTTCTAGTTGACAGGTTTTTTCTTGGAGATGAAGAAGTTGGGTTTCCCTCTCTGTTTCTCTTCCTTTCAGGATGGATAGAGCCTCTTTCAACTGTTCTTTTTCCAAGGTCGCTTGATCTCGCTCTAGCCGCCGGAAACACATCTCCTGATCCGCTGCCCTTAGACAACTTCATATTTTCAACTTGTTCTTCTCCTCCGCTCGAGCCTTTTCTTTTGCCTGATCACTTAATTGGCGTTTCCTACAGATTTCTTGTTCTACGGATGCCAATGTAGTTGCGGTCTCTTCCAATCTTCTTTTTAAGGACTTTCTCTCCACCTCCTTTTGAGTTAGATCCTTTTCCAGTTCTCTTACTTGGATGGTTTCTTAGGCTTCATAGGTTTGTATTTCTCTATCCCGATGTTGGGGTGATTCACTCTTCTTGGCTTGGCTTGTCAACCAATTTCTGTAATCTGTGGAGGCTCCACAACTCCTACTTCCGTATTCCTTTCCCTTTTTGATGACACTCCTCCAGGCATGTCTAATTTTCTTATGAAATTCTCCGTCTTGGATCTTGAGTCCATGAATTACAAAAGGGTCAAGTCCTTCTTTTGGGGGGACCCTGATCACGGGATATCCAGCTTGCCGTGATAGTAATTCAGGATTGTAATTAATGGCTCCCAAAGTACCTAGAAGTGGAACATTAGGAAACCCCCCACATTTGACAATGATCTATTCTCTCTCGTTCCATGCGGGATACCAGCGGATTGTTCTTTCTGTAGCCTGATCAAAGTGTTTAGCCCAAAGGTCCTTTGACATGATTTTAATATAGCACCACTTAAAATCTTCTATGGGACATGCTGATTTAGTCTTACTATGGAATAAGTGGGATGTCATCCATAAATACAATAAAGGGATACAATATCTAAGATATCCTCCTCTCCGTTTGCAACAGTGGTTCAAGGTATAATAAGTATTGGCCAACAATGCCATGATGGGGTTTTCTCCTCTGTCTCTTTTGGCCATATATGCATCTGCGACCACCAAGTCTATGTAATCATCCCCGTGTGGGAATAAAACCAATCCATATATTAACAGCCCGTATACGTCCATAAATGCTGGCCAATCTTCGTCTTGTCTGAACTGATACAATATTTCATCTAAATAGGGTTTGTAGATCCCTTCTATTCCATTTGGAATCTTCTTCTCTCTGCTCAGTCTTGTTTTTGTTACTCTCAACAGTTTTGCTATTGAGCTCCAAGAAGGGGTTTGCCCTCTGTAGAGATACTATGGAGATGTTTCCAGAGGAAGTCCTAAAAGGCATTCGTATTCTTCTAGAGTAGGGACTATCTGAAAGTCCTTGAAAGTAAAACACCGCAGGAAAACATCATAATATTGGACTAGCATTTCCAACGCCATTGGTTGCACTTGGATATCTAGGATATTGATGAGATTACCATGTTTCTTTTCAAAAGTTCTGCGTCGTTAACCCTTTAAAGAAAGACCCCAGTACCAAAGAGACTGCATATCTGGTAGCTTAACGTGGACATGTCGCCATGGCCTGGTTTGAGATTGATTTCCTACTTCCATCTTCTGAAACTTTTCGCGACTTAGATGAATGCAAAAGAATGTTATGTATGGATTGTTTTAGAATGTGTATAAGGGGATGTGACTGGACTAATATGCATGTGATCTCATTTTTTTGTATGCATGAAATGTATTCCAACCTAATGGCAATTGTGATTTCGGCCTATTTAATTCCAGTCGATCTAATTTCAGCTATCTATATTCAACCGGCTCCATTTCGGCTAATTTTGTTTTGGTTGATTTCATTTCGGCTGATTTCATTTCGGCTATTCATGATTCCTCACTGTTCGGTTTCTAGACATTTCACTTTAGGTTCCTAGAACTATAGACTTTGCTAGATCCTGCCGACTGTAATTGGCTTACAGTGTTAGCTAGCTGTCCAATCTGGGTTTTGAGGTCCTGGATGGTGGCGGTCATGTTCTGCTGGAACTGTAAATTGCTGGAGCTCACAGATTGTTGGAACTCCAGGTTGCTGGTTACAAGCTGCTTCATCAGGTCTTCCAGAGATGGAGAGTTGCCTGGAGTAGGCATTCTCTACTGTTGTTGTTGCTGTTGGAAAGGTGGTACTTGGTATTGCGGAGTCGGCTGTTGATAACCTGCCTGCCTCTGATAGGTGTTCGGCGTGGATCCGAATTGTTGGGTTGCATATGGTCCTTGATTCGGTCCTGGCCGAAATGGCTGTCTTCCCTGTTGCTGGTTATCAAATGGCCAATTCTGATACAGCTACTTCCCGTACTGAAATCCACCTATGGCTCCAACATTTTCTGGCTGGTCTGACTCGGTTTCTTGGAGAGTGGGGCACATATCAGTGAGGTGCTCCACGGAAGTACATATGCCACATACTTTTGCTGCCATGGCTGGTTGGTGTTGCCCAACAGCAAGCTGTCTCACCAATGATGTTAACTCGGTCAGCTGATTCTCCAACCTCTGATTGGAAGCTGCATCGATTTCACTCACCATCCGTGGTTGATTTGACCCTCTGATCGCAAACTGTTGTGTATTGCTTGCCATATTGGAAATCAGATGCCGTGTTGCTGCTGGTATTCTGTCCATCAGAGCTCCGCCACTAGCTGCGTCTATCATACTTCTGTCCATCAGCGATAATCCTTCATAAAAATACTGGATCAGCAACTGTTCGCTGATCTGATGATGTGGACAGGTGGCAAAGAGTTTGTTGAACCTCTCCCAGTACTCGTGCAGTGTTTCTCCTGTATGCTGCCTTATCCCACATATTTCCTTCCTAATGGACGCAGTGCGGGATGCCGGAAAGAACTTCTCCAGGAAGGTGCGTTTCATGTCTCCCCAAGTGTTGAAAAGCACTGGCTGAAGATACAGCCAATCCTTCGCTGCTCCATCCAAGGAGAATGGAAATGCCTTCATTTTGATGTAGTCTTCCGATATCCCTTGCGGCCTCATTGTGGAGCAAACCACATGGAATTCTTTTAAATGCTTGTGGGGGTCTTCTCCTGCAAGACCATGAAACTTAGGCAACAGGTGTATAAGACCAGATTTTAACTCATATGTTTGGGCTGGCTCCAACTGTGGGTATTGGATGCACCAAGGTTGATACACCACGTCTGGAGTGGCTAATTCCTTCAGCGTCCTATAGTTATTCTCCATTCGTCCTGATTCTGCAAAAACGTTAGAACTAGAAACAAGATTGTTAGTGTAAAACTGGTTAGAGTCAGCTACAGAATCTATATTGATACTAGTATTTACTGCAATGTTCCTAATTTTGCGTAATCTACATAAGGTTAATTCTATCTCTGGGTCAAAAGCATACAATGAGTCAGTACTACTCCTAGTCATGCATTGTACATATTATGCAGAAAAATCAAAATTAGAAATAGTACTTGAAATAGTGAATGCAGAATTGGAAACTACAACTATCATTTAACTAACTAATGGAATTACAGAATGACATACAGAAAGAATGCAATTAAACTAGCAAGAATGTAAAACAGAAAAACTAGCTGAATGCAAGAATGCAATGCAGAAAGAAAGATGCAGTAGTGGATACAAAACAGAATGCTAATTCTACGTAGCTATTTTTAACGGTGAATTCATGCAGAGAAACAAATAATAGTCAACATGCTTTTTATTTAGGATCCATAAACAAAACAGACAGACATAGACAAGTTCAAAAGACTCAAGACTATCTTGAGAGACACACTTTACAGACTCGGAATTCGATCTCACTTAGCTTGGCACACAAATACACAAAAGAACTTGTGTCCCCGGCAACGGCGCCAATTTGATGATGGGCGTTTTTACAGTCGTTTTACGCGCTTATCAAATAACTAAAGCTAATTATAGCATAGCTAACCCTAGGTCATTCTTCTCAAGGACACAGTGTGTTCAGTTGTGAATTGGTGTTAAGTAAAGTGACATAGAATCTGAGACGTAAAGTACTGACTCGTCTCAGCAATGGCTGAGTCACTCTCGACAGAGACTGAGCCGAGATGATCCCAATACAGAGAATCCGGCTTGGTCTCGGCTGAGTGCAAACAGACGCTACAGAGGTGGACTATCTCTGTCTCAGACTAAAAAGCAGTAAACGGGGTGGAAATGCAAGTAATGCTGAAAATGGACTAAGACTATAAATGCGATAAACATATACTACTGTTACTAGTTATCTATTATTATTATCATTTAACTGTGCTCATATTCAGTCCCATTAATCCAAGTTCAGTCCAGGCTCCACACTCCAATTCTCAATCCATATCAGCCTTGGGAAGTCTTATGGCAATCGCCAAAGGTTTGTCCATTGCCATACCGAGGATTTATGCAATCGCTACCTCATCAGTTGGCAGGGATTAAGTTCAGAGCTGATTTTAGGTTCTCAATTAACAATCGCCAAATGATTACCTACTATATTAGTCAAACCAGTTCCAATCGGCTTAGCTTAACATTGTTCACAATTTAATTGCAATCGCGGATCAAATCATGAATTAAAGTAGAGGAAGAGAATGGAGACAAGAGTTGCAGAATGAAATTGATTAACAGAAATGGAATACAAATACAGTGGTTCTGAATTCAGATGAATCCATCTTCCACGACGATCGCCATGGTTGATGGTGGTGGTTCACCTCCGTTAGCCTGAACGTTGAGGATCAGCTCCACCAGAGTGCGTCAGTAGTCTGATCGGTCCCCTCCGGCAGACTTCGGCTTCCTAGTCTCAGACTTGCGCTTCCTCAATCGAGAGAAACGCCAATGAGCATCGTGCACCACCGTGAAAACGGAGAGAGCGAGAGCGAGAAAAATGGGTACAGTGAGTATGGAATTAAAGTGAATTCAAAGACAGAACGTGTAAAAAGTGCACAGCTCTTCCTATATATACACGAGCTGTGATATGCTAATCCTAACGAACCTTAACAGAATTACACTGTGAAGACCCTATTCTACCCCTATGCAGATCTTCTAACGTGACATGGCAGATTTCCTAGGAGTGACATGGCATTTGAGCTGACGCTGCGATGGCCTCCGAGCTGGATAGCTGATGTGGTCAATACAATTGGGCCTCTCGACTGGACTGCTAGGTTGCAAGGTATGGGTTGCCGAGAACTCTGGTCCTGCCGAGATGGAGTCGGACTGGCCAAGATGACTTCATCTCGGTTGAGACTCCTTTTGTTGACCCTGGTCAACTCGGCTTAACCTGCAGAAGAAGGAGTGACACTTTTATTAGCTAAGAAATCTGAATTAACACAGATTTGTATTTTCTTTGTATTCAAACCCATAGAATGAATCTTAGCTAACAATCCATTCTTAAGCACAAAATAGTCTTGCAAACCTCCTTCTTAGGTGTCTAAAAGATGTATAAATTGTGACTCATCAGTTAGCAATGAGGTTGGGAGGATAATGCTTAAAGTTGAGTTCGGTGGAGGCCAAGGACAATCAATGATAGAAGTAAATTATTTTTGTTTTAATTTTATGACTTGATAGGAGGATGTCTCTTGTGCCTACGTACCTCGACTTTAGAGGAGTCAAAGCCAACGTAGTTCTAGTCTGGTCTTTGGTTAGGGAGGGCTGATACTAGTTAATATCGGTTCTAAGGGATTCAGGCCGATATGGATTCAGCCTTAAGTGGTGGAGAGTCTAGGAGTGAGATTCTATGATTGGGCCGAAATGAACTCGGCTGGGTGAGGAATCGAGGTGAGTGTAAAGTATTTAGCCAAGATGAATTCGGCTTTTGATCAGGCCGAAGTAAATTCGGCCCTAACGGAATCTGTATGAATTCGGTTTTGTTTATACAAGAGGGCAGACTATTTTTTTAGTTTACAAGAAAATGATGAGTTCAGGCCTAAGATGGTATGGATGGGAATAATTCATGTATAGCAGAATGGAATCAAAATTAGCCTAGAAAGACGATGAAGTCATTTATTACTTACCTGGATTCCAAAAATGCTTGGTCCTTTTCTTGTGACGGCTCGTACTCCTTCCTTTTAATCTTACTATTTTTGGGTGGTCTGCCTCGTTTCTTTTGTACTATAGCCAGTTTCTATGTTTTCCTGTTTTTTCTTTTCTTCTCTCCCTATTTTTCCAAAAAAAATCCTTTCTTGGCTCTCATATCTGAAGGCTTTATATAGGCCTCAGAATCGGTTATGGAAGTTTCAGTTTCCCGTAATCAACGGGGAAGTTACTGGGAGTTACCAAGTATCCGACAGTTAACTTCCCCAGCGGTTGCTTTCTGTCTGCGGTGGTTGACCCATGTTTTCTGCAACAGTTAATTTTGTCTTAGAAGGTTTAGGAAAATTCAGGCCCAACATATTGATTAGGCCGGGACTGATTCAGTTTGGGCTTTTATTTAATTTGATTTCAATGGTGTCTGTTTGGGATGGGCCACAAGGTTTTGGGCCCGGACTGTTTTGGGGTATGACAACTCTCACATCTCTTCTTTTTTTTTTATTATTATCAGACATTTTTTTCATTACACATCATTTCTTCTTTTTTTTATCGAAGGTCATACAAACATTAATATAATACTGGATTTTTTTACAATCCTTTATATATCTTCTCTACAATTAAGTAAAAATATTTTTGTTTTATTTTTATCTTTAATTAATTTGTTTGCACAAATTAATTGTGTGCATCACTAAAAAGACAATGTAAAAAGTGCATAAAGACCTTTAAAATTAACAAGTGATGGTAACCTAGATGAATGTCAAGTGGAATCACTTACTTAAGATCTTAATAAAATTTTTAAAGTACTCATCAAAATGGAGCGCACACATGATCTATTAGTACACAACAACAATAATGATAATGATTGTGGAGGTGTAGTGTGATTGGTAGACTTCTACCATGCAAAAAATGTCTTTGGTTCCTATAGCTTGTTACAACAATTACATTATGTTATGTCTTATCAATTCAGGTCAAACTCATATAACTTGGTATACCAAGTCCAATGCATTTCATTCAAAATAAGAATTCATGAAATTCTTTCTTTTACTAAATTTTTTTTTAAACTTTTTGACATATGCAAGGGATTATTGTATATTTTGTTTAGTATTTTAAAAGGTTAATATCTTTATTTAATTAATTAAAAAATTATTTTAAAATTAATTTAGTGCTTATAAAAATAGATAATTTACTTTAACTTGTTCTCTTGACTTAGTCCCTTTTACTTGGTTTCAACCAATCCGTGGAACTCTTAAATTTATATTAGAAGTTTTTTACGTGTAACTCTAGCACAACATCTTTTTTTTTTCTCTATGGTTTCTGGATTCACATTAAAAGAAGCTTGTTAGTTTTGTTGCCTCAACCATTGTTAGGATGAGCATGTTATATCCTAAAAAGCTTACGCATAACGCAAACTAGTCCTAGAAGATCGTATGAATTCACACATCTCAAGTTCTTTATTTTTATGATTTGAGATTGTGGGTTTGTGATTGATTGTGACTACACCAATAAGTGGACAAACTAGTTGCGAAATTTGAATCCCAAGTTGAGAACAACAAAAGATGATCATGATTTGCTAGTTAATGACACAATTTTCCATTAAAGCCTCAAGTTCCTTTATTCATAAAGGAATATAGAAAGTTTGGTGCATACATTTTTATGACTATTTTATCCCCTACAACTACCCATTATTATTTAACTTTCATTATCTTTCATTATATTTTATTTTTAATTTTTAAAAAATATAAAGCCATGAAGTGGCTCATTCCCCTGGTTAATATTAAATTGGTGCATTAGATAATACTAATGTGCAAATATTTTCATTTCTTTGTTCTACCCTTTCATCATTTTTATTTACTTTGGAAATTATTTTATTTATATTCTTTATTGTTGTTTTTCTAATTTTATTTTTATACTTTGTATAATTAAAAAGTAAAAATAGAAAGTATGAACATTGAATAAAAAAATTAAAAAACTGAATTCAATCTCAATGTGCATGATAAATTTGTTACTGTTCATAAAATATATAAAAATGAGTTTAAAGGTGAAAAACTCAGAATAATCACCTATAGATGATGTTGAAAACACTAGAGTACTCGTTCTAATCAATAACAAGAAGATAAAAATTTAAATCAAAAAATGAATATTAACCAAAACAAACACATAAGTTCCTAAATTTTTTTATGATCCAGGACAAAATATTAGAGATTCAATGTTCGAAAATGGTTTATTTAGATATGGTCACTTACTGTTGGGTTACTTTTGGGCTCTCAACTATGTGGACAAAAGTCTAATACTTTCAAGCCCACTATGTTTCTCTTTATAAGAGGAGAAGGGATCAGATTGAGAGATTGAGAAAAAATGTATTTTCACAGCCAAAAGAGAGAAGAGAAAGAGAGAGAAAGAGTTCTACTTTCATCTCTGCATAGATCAACACGATGTCAAAATTACAATACCATTCGGATCTTGATTTAGAGGTCTGTGGTGTGAGACATCGTATTTGTATAATAGCATGATTTTGTGAGTTCTTCATTTTCTTGTTTCTCGTTTCTTACTCTCCATTTGCAAGCTTTGTTGCTTGATTGAGTTGGTTGGTTGTATGCACAAATTTGTGTTCTTGATTGAACACTCTTGTACTCCTATTTGATCATAGTGGATTGATTTCTTTGGTCTGGACGACCCGTGGTTTTTACCTCTCACGTTGAGGGGATTTTTCCACGTTAAAATATTGGTGTCTCTTGCGTGATTTTTCTCATTGTTACTGTCATTGTTATTTCTATTTACTCCTTAGAGATTCTTGCAAGTTAAGAGAATTTATATCCGTTGTGTTGTGGCATCATTGCATGTACCTTATTACTTTTTCCCCATTAAAGTGGTATCAAAGCTCTCTGGTTTGAAGGGTGTTCTACTTACCAGAATAATGGAGGGTAATACAAATAGAATGGTGACTCTAAATGGTACTAACTATCACTTGTTGAAAGGGAAGATGAAAGATTTATTATTTGTGAAGAAAATGCATCAACAGGTGTGTAGTTTTATCTGACTTTTTGTGGATGATAATGATTATAATCACATTGCAAGTGAGATACATGCCAGGACTTTATGGGAGAAGATTGAATCTCTATATGTCTCAAAGTGTGAGAACAACAAATTATTTTTTGTTGAATTTTATTATGAGTTTAAAGTTCAAAGAAGGCACTTCCCTGTCAGATCCCTTGAATGAATTTCAAGGGATTATTGATTAGATGTTAGGAATGGGCATCAAGTTTGAAGATGAGATTTTTGGATTACTACTTTTGAATTCTCTACCTGAGTCTTGGGAAACTTTTAAGGTCTCTATTACAAATTCAGCCCCTAATGGTGTTGTCTCTTTGCAAATGGTAAAGGGTAGCATCCTTAATGAGGAGATGAAAAGGAAGGCACAAGGTTCTTCATCTCAATCTGAGATACTTGTCACTAAAATTAGGGGAGAAGGTCAGAAAAAGGAAAGAGAAAAGAATAGAAGTAAATCCAATTTCAGATATAAGAATATGGAGTGTCACTATTGTCACAAAATAGGGCATATACAAAAGCATTGTTTCTTGTGGAAAAAGGAGAACAGAGGAAAAAAGGGTAAGTCAAAAGAGAAGGATGATGATCGTGTCACTACTACTACAGGTGATGATCTTGTCATTCTTCGAGACTTTGAGTCGGTTAATTTTGTATCCGGTGAAAGCATGTGGATTATTGGTAGCGGTGCTACACTGCATGTTACATCAAGGAAGGATTTCTTTACATCTTACATTGCAAGTGATTTTGGAGTATTGAAGATGGGTAATGATGGTGTGACCAAGGTGATCGGTGTTGGTGATGTTTGCTTGCAAACTAACACAGGAATGTAGTTGTGCCTTAGAGGAGTCAAACATGCTCCAGATGTTCGCTTTAACTTGATATTTGTGCATATACTTGATGATGTTGGTTGTGATAATCACTTTGGTCATGGAAAATGGAAACTCACCAAAGGTAACTTGATTGTGGTCAGAGGGGAGAAAATTTCTAAACTGTATTGGACAAAAACTTTGGTTGCTAAAGACAGTATGAATGCCATGGATATGAAGGCATCTTTGTGGCACCGAAGGCTTAATTATATCAATGAAAAAGGTTGAATTATTTAGCCAAAATGGACATGCTTTCAGGATTGAAGAATGCAGAGTTGGAGAAGTGTTTTCATTGCATGGCTGGTAAGTAGACTAAAGTATCCTTTAAGAAGCATCCTCCCTCAAGGAAGTTAGAGTTGCTAGAATTGGTGCATTTTGATGTTTATGGCCCATTAAAGGTAAAGTCATTTAGTGGTGCACTTTATTTTGTTATCTTTATTGATGATTGTTCTAGGAAGCTCTGGGTCTATGTTTTGAAGTCAAAGGACCAAGTGTTGAGAAGTTCAAACATTTCCAGGCTTTGGTTGAGAGACAATCAGGCAAGAAGGTGAAATTTATTCGTTTTGACAATGGTGGTGAGTATTGTGGACCTTTTGATGTATATTGCAAGCAATAGGGTATCAAACATGAAAAGACTCCTCTTAAAACTCCTCATTTGAATGGCTTAGCAAAGAGGATTAACAGGACATTGATTGAGAGGGTTAGGTGCATGTTTTCTAAAGCAAGGTTACCTAAGCATTTCTGGGGTGAGGCACTTTACATAGCAGTGCATGTTATTAATCTTAGTCCTGCAGTTGCTTTGAATATTGAGGTGCCAGACAAGATTTGGTTTGGCAAATATGTCAAGTATGATCATTTGTGAGTCTTCAGTTGAAAGGCCTTTGTGCATGTTCTAAATGATGAAAGATCCAAGTTGGATATGAAGATTAGGTAGTGTATCTTCATTGGGTATGGTCATGATGAGTATGGTTATAGGATGTATGATTGATAAGTCATATTTTATACACCTCACAAGGGCTTAAGATGGGTATTATTAAGATTGTTTAGCGATTAAGAGTCCTGTCTTAGTTAAGATCCGAATTATGGGCCTAGAAATAGGAAAAAATCTGTGCTAAAATAAGGATTTTAACTAACAAAAGATTGGACTTGTTTTGCAGGCCTGAAAGTCGGGAGCATCTCGGCCAAGTAGAAGCTGAGAGCATCTTGGCCAAGCAGAAGCCGAGAGCGTCCCGACCCAATAGAAGTCGAGAGCATCTCGGCCCAAAGGAGCATCTCGACCCAAGCCGACTTCAGTGGCCAAAAATCACTCCGAAAAGAACGCAGATAGGATTATGCTGAAATTGAAGAATCTATAATGTAGATTTGATTTTCCTAGAATTAAGGAATCTGTAATGTAGATATGATTTGCCAAGATTAAGGAATCTGTAATGCAGATATGATTTGCTAAGATTAAGGAATCAGTAATTTGGATAACTAGGAATGCAGATATGATTCTGCTAGCAACTAGGGAACTGGGAAATTCCTAAGATTGAGAAACTTGTAATCAGTAATTTGAATTAGAATCTTTAGGATTTAAATTTCTGTTATTAGAATTAAGTTTAGTCGTAGCCCTGCATGTATAAATAGAGCACACCAGGCCACGTCTTTGGTGTGGAATTTCAGCAGAATCTAGACCTAGTGTCGTCAGCAACTGCAGACACTCCAAGCTAGCATGGTGGTTCACGAAGCTTTAGTAAGGCGTCTCTCTCGATCGAGGAGGTACAGGACCAGGATTTGGGAAGTTGGAAGCTATCGGAGGTGATCGCTCGGTATAGCCGACGCACTCCATTGGACGGAAACCTCAACGTTTGGCCATCACTGGTGCACCACTATCGTCCTTCCAAGGCGATCGTCGTGAAAGGCGGATTCTCTGGAACTTCTAACTTTCTCATCTTGTATTCGATTCTATTTTCAATAACATAACTAGTTTGCAATTCTATCTCTTAATTATAATTCCTCTGCTTCAATCTACTCTTCCTTTGTCGCGATTGCACGTTGTTAGAGTAGATCACGTTAGACTAGGGCCGATTGGAAATGGTTTAATAATCTGATTAGGTAGAGAACCTAAAATCAACTAAGTACATACTCCCTGCCAACTGATGAGGTAGCGATTGTGTAAATCCTCAGTATGGCAATGGACAAACGGTCGGCGATTGTCGTGAGAATCTAAGGTTGATTCGGTGTATAATTCTGGGTAAGAATGGCAACCTTTTGTGTGTTGATTTTTGAATTGGTACAGTAGTTAGCATAGATTAGTTTAGCATAGTTTAGTTTAATTTCTACACTTAGTTTATTTTCTGCACTTAAACACAACCCCCCCTATTTATTGCTCTCCAGAGTCTGAGACCGAGTTAGTCCGACTCCGTCGCGTCCATCTGAAACCGAATCAGTCCGACTTTGTTGCGTTCGAGTCTGCCCTTAGTCGAGACCTTGTCGGATTCGTCTCTATCGAGACCAAATCAGACCAGTCTTTGCCGAGAGCGAGTTTTCATTCTACACTTGACGTTTCTGGACAAAACTCTGCTTTCTACACTTAGTCACAATTTAACACATTGTGTCCTTGAGAGAATCGACCTAGGGTTAGCTATACTATAGTTAGCTTTAGTATTTATTTGTGGCGTATAAGACGACTAAAAACCTGCTTATCAATGATCATGTTGAGAAGAAACTTGTCAAATGCCATGATGTGCAATTCATGGAAGACGAAACCATTGATAAGAATGGTGAGCAACATAATTATATTGGTGATTAGGAGCTTGGAGATGGTTTTGATGTTCCTCCTAATGATGATGTTGAAGAGGAACAAAAGATGTCACAAGATGAGAATCTAGGTGATGCTCCTGAACCGCCTCCAGTTCAACTCAAGAGGTCTAATAGGCAAAGACAATCATCTACAAGGTATAGTTCTGATGAGTATGGGACCTTAACAAATGGAGGAGAACCTGAATGTTACCAAGAGTTCATGGAGAGTGAAGAGAGGCAAAAGGCTTGGTAATCTAAATTGCAGAAATGTGTTGCTTTGTCTACTACCAAGGCAGAGCTTGGTTTTGTTCAAGACGAACATTGGTTATTTTGTAATAGTCAGAATGCAATTCATCTTGGTAAGAATTCAACTTTTCATTCTAGATCCAATCATGTTGATTTGAGGTATCAGTGGATACGTGATGCTTTGGATGCTAAGCTGTTGGAGTTGGCATTCATATTGATGATACTGGTGCTGACATGACGACCAAGGTAGTTCCAAGAGGGAAGTTTGAAGCTTGTTGTAAGATCGCTGGACTGGCGTTCACCTCCACATAGTTGTGATGGGGGAGATATATGGGGTTATTTTTGGGCTCCCAACTATGTGGACAAAAGCTCAATACTCTCAAGTCCGCTAGGTCTCTCTTTATAAGAGGAGAAGGGGTCAGATTGAGAGATTGAGAAAGAGTGGATTTTCACAGTCAAAAGAGAGAAGAGAAAGAGAGAAAAAGAGTTCTACTTTTATCTCTGCACAAATCAACACGACATCAAAATTACGATACTGTTCGGATCTTGATTTGGAGGTCTATGGTGTGAGACATCGTGCAATAACACGATTTTGTGAGTTCTTCATTTTCTTGTTTCTCGTTTCTTGCTCTCCATTTGCAAGCTTTATTGCTTGATTGAGTTGGATGGTTGTATTCACAAATTTGTGCTCTTGATTGAACACTCTTGTAGTCATATTTGATCATAGTAGATTGATTTCTTTGGTCTAGACGACCCGTGGTTTTTACCTCTCATGTTGAGGGGCTTTTTCCACGTTAAAATATTGGTGTCTCTTGCGTGATTCTTCTCATTATTACTGTCATTCTTATTTGTGGTTACTACTTAGAGATTCTTGCAAGTTAGGGAAATTTATATCTGCTGCGTTGTGGCATCATTGCATATGCCTTATTGTTTTTCCCCATCATTTACAATATCCAAAAGCGAGAAGTTTAATAAGATTTCACAACTAAAAAAACTTAAAAAATTAATATAAGAATTAATAATTTATATAATATTAAATTTCTTTAAATTTTTTACCTAAGGCTCCAAGTTTCCTATTCACACAAAGTTTGGTAATGCTGATATGTAAAATTGGTCACATGTTTAGGTTTCTACTTGCTATTCAATGGCGTAACAAACAGTTATATGATGTAAAATTTACTTACCCATATAAATCTTTGTAGATTATATTGTTAAAAATGACAAACATTGTAAGCATACTCATAGTCTCTCCCGCCCATAATAGCCTTTGTTCAAAGATCTCCATCCAAGTTAGTTGGCATCCCCATTCAAGGCAGTTTAGAGTTAATACAGATGGAGCGACTAAAAGTGATTTAAGACTCGTTAGGAAAAAGACAATTTATGACCCTAACATAAAAAAAGTTGAAGTTCATAAGACGTTAAGTAAAATGCACCATTTCATTAATTGTATAGTCCTACAAAATGCATGCATTCATTAGGTACAATAATGAAACCGAATCTTATAAATGTTTAAGTGTATTAAGAAAGTATTGAAGAAAAGTCAAGCATGTACAAATTCACTCACTTCGTCAAAAGGTGTGTCAATTTAATCAGTGATATAATATATTTTTTGTACCTAAAACTAGTTTATTTTTTGCAACACAAAGATAATACAAGAAGAAAGAAATAAACAAAATGTTTCATCTTATCAATGCGATAAGTTAGTGAAAGACAATAATGTTCCAATGTTTTTTTTCTCATTGAAGATGAAGGATGAAAGAAGGCACAATAGTCTTATAATAGTTATCTTAAATATTGTCTATAAATATTAGAGACTTCAACATTGAGAAAACTTATGAACATCTAATTCTAAGTGAACCTTTTGAATTCTCTTGAGTAACTAAAACTAGCTTTGAATTTGTATATCTGTCTTGTAAGATGTAGTCAAATGTGCTTCACCCTTACCTTTTCTAAGTGAAATAGGTTGAAGCCAAAAGAAGTTTTGTATTCAAAGAATACTTGGTTGTTTATATAGAAAATCTGTTTAAAGAATACTTATGTTTAAGCCTAAAGAAGCTTGGTGTGAAGAATACTTGTAACAATATTGACTATGAGTGAAAATTTTGGTGATGTAAGAAGGACTGAATGTAGTCTTAGTTTAAGACAAACTAGTATAAAAACTCTATTTTTATCTCCTCCTTATACTTTGATTACATTATATTTTAAGTCTAACTTATATACAACCTTTTTATTTAAAGTCTTAATGCGCTTCTATTTTAAAAGAGATATATTTGTGTTTGAGCATTTCATATACCATCTTGTAAAACAAAAAAAGATATAAAGTTTATGAAAATATTTTCAAAAATTGCTTAAAACACAATTTATTCTCCTTATTGTGTTTTCCTATATTTTACAAGACTAACAAGCAAGTAAATGACTTTGTGGGTTTGCCAAACTTATAGGCAATGCTTCTGCTGGTGGAACTACCTTTGCTTGGCCAAGGCGAGAATGATAAAAGCATTGGAGCTTCACATGGATTATGCAATTGTAGTCAACAATCTCAAAGGGGAGGAAACAAACAATGCTGCTACAAGAAGTTTGGTTCGAGCAATCTGTCACTCGCTCAATGAGAATTGGAAGATCCGAATCTATCATATATATAGGAAAGCTAATGGAAGCACGAACGTATATGTTAGCTAATATGGCTTGTAGTAATTGCGAGCTAATGAAGTAGATGGAACAAGTAGTAACGACTTGTATCCATACTTGTATTTGTTCACGCCTCTAATTGAATGGAAGTTACAAATAACAGAGTACTCTTTGAGTGGCCTTTACAGTCGTCCTGGGGAGTTGCTCTTCTCAGACTACATGAACTCTCACAAAAGGTTCCTCTTTGATCTTATCAAGACGCCTTCTGTCTTAGACTCGCGCTATTTGGCCTCCGCCTCCTCTGTCAGACAACTTCTCTCCTTGAGCATTAAATGTGATTTGTATGATCTTTATCAATGTTCAATCGGGATTTGTCGTGACACATCGACTAACCGACTGACTAGTCCAGTACTTATGCTTTACTTATGCTTCTTAACTAAGATGTCAAGAGTTTGAATCATGATCTTGGACATGGAAAAGATCAAGTTAGACAAAGAGTTTGAATCATGATCTTAGGCATGGAAAAAACCAAATTAGACAAAAAATATTCAATATTTAGTGAATTCATAGTTCTTAGCAAAGTTATAATAATTTTGAATCGATTATATTTAATTAAATTAGTTTAATTTGAGTTTTTAAAAAAAATTTCAACCAATTCAAACCAAATAATTTGATTAAATTAGGATGGATTAATTTCATGACAAAATTAAATTATTATAGCTTTCAAGTATTATCTAAACTTGTTATCTCTTTTATATAAATTTATAATTTTATATTAATGTAAGGTAAACATAATTGTCATTTACGACATCTCCGAAGAACTCATTTTAAATTCTTATCACTCTTTAGGTAGGCCCTTTAACCCATCTAATAGTGTAGAACTTTCTCTTTTTTTTACAACAATGATATAGTTAAATATTTTTTTTTCATTCTTTTTTTTTATGTAGGTCACGCCAATTAGATCCAGATCTTCAATCCTTCAAATGCGAAAAGCTGAGAGATGCAACGTTGGACTCTAGCATGTTGTGGTTGATGAAATCAAAGTGCAATATCGACAGAGTATGTCGTTGATGCTGCCAAAGGCGCTTGAGTTCGTGGGAAAAAAATTGTGATCTATTCTTTCTTTTCTTTTTGGACAAATATGTTAAACTTTTGCTTTTACTTATTCTTCAATTTTATTTGCTAAAAATGATAGATTTAAATATGATTTTAAGTTGATGTAAATATAATTTTTTCTAATTTTAGTCATCGCTAAAAATTTGTTATTTTTTTGTTTTTTTTAATTCTTACAATTTATTATAGTTATTATATTATTTACACGACTAATAAAATATATAATATTAATTAAGATATTTAAGTAACAAAAATTAATTTAAATTTAGATAATTAAATTAAGTAATTAGGTGTGTAATTTATTTAAGCAATGTATTTATTATTTTATATAAATAAAATAATTACATATAATTTACTTTTATAACTTATTTTCTTAATATTTTGTGAACAATAATTTTATTATTTTTAATATTATTCTTACTTTTTTATTCACTAATTTATTCTTAATATTGTATTTTTTTTAAAATATAATTTATTTAGACTTTATAATTTAATTTTAATATATTATTTTTATGTTATTTATACATTTCAATTTATAAGTTTTGACTAATTCTAATATAATTTACTTTTAATATATTATATTTTAATAAATTAAAATTAATGAATTAAAAAATAAAAATAACATCAAAAGTGGTATATTAAAATTAAATTATATATATATTTAAAAGTATAAAATTAAAATAAATTAGTTATTTGAAAAGTAAGAATAATATTAAAAATAATAATAATCATTACTCATAATATATTAAAATTAAATTATAAAATTACTTAAGTTGTATAAAATAATAAATATATTACTTAACTCAATTACATACTTAAAAATAAATTTAATTATATTAATTAATATTATTTATTTTGTTAATTATGTTAGCACTAAATTAATTAGAATGAGTGATAAAAAATTTTAAAAAACAAGAAAATGTTAGTTCTAAAAAAATTGAAAGAACTAAAGTTAAATAAATTCATATATGCAACAACTTCAAATATATTTAAGTCAAAAAGATTATTCTAATAATTGAACCAATTATAACTAATTTGGTTCAAATTTAAAGTAAAATAAATAAATCAATCAAATTAAGTTAAAATAAAAGAACTACAGGGTAATGTGATTTTAGCCTCTCTATTTTTTACTAAACTTCGTCCTCCATATTTTCAAATTGATGAATTTAATCCTTCATCTTAAAAAAATTAGGTGAATTTAGTCCCTGTTTATTTATTTGGTTTGTAAGTCGGTGTGGCAAACGATTTCTAACCCTGGTTGTTTGTGACAGTCTAAATTACATTTTTTAGTGGTTTAAAACCTTTAAAACTTGTATTTTAAATTTGTTTAATCTCAGTACTTTTGTGTCATTTTTCTTTTTGTATCGATAGAATTGAGGCTTCTTCTTGTGCCACTTCCCTTTCCCTTATGTGAAACTCCAATGTACTATAATTTTGTACAATCCAAGCCTTAAACATTATTATAGTAAGTTCATACCCATATTTCTTTTTTTTATTATGGAAATGATAAAGGCACACACGAGAATGAGTGAGAATCTATAGATGAATTTTCTTTTAAACATTTTGGTTGATGTGTTGATATTCATGGTATACTAGAACCTCTAAGTTTTTATTCTATTTTGTTATTATTGTAAATATTGTATTTTATTAATTATTATTAATAAGCGGTCTAGTTATTTTATAATTAATTAAATAATATTTTTGGAGAAATATAGGTTGGATTTTAAATTTGATTTTAATTAATTAAATTAAAAAAAATATGTTATTTAAATATGGTAAGAGCTTAAGTCCCACATCAAATTCTATTGAAATTGTTTTTGTAAATGTAACTTTGAATTAAGGAGGAGTGTTTGGATTAATTCAAAGTTGAACTAACTGAAAAGTTAGTTGGGATTTATTACTCCTAACTAATTGCAGTTTTTTACTAACTATATAAACAAGGTTAGTTATAAACATTTTTCTATAATACACTTTCTCTCAAGTACAATTCATTTCATTAATGTTATGAGTGATTGCTAACATGATAAGTTCGTACCTCACCTCCTTTTCTTATATGAGGAATAGGATAACTCAAGTCCTATATCAAACAATATAGACTCATGCATCATTTTCTTTTCTAATATAAGGAGTTGAATACCAAGTAAAGGAAGACAAGAGAGTCTTCAAACATGTTGAGATTGATGCAAAATATTGAATTTAGATAGTTTAAATCTTTCTCATCTCTTAGAGTTTCTTCAAAAGAGGTGAGACCCTTTATTTGGGTTTTATGCAGACTATCAATGAGAGCTAACTTATCAATTGACATAACCTTGAGGAACTAAAAAGACATTTGTTGTTGAGTTAGTTTTCCACCAAGGAGAACTTTTGGAGAAAACCCCAAAGAATAAGAAGAATGATCATAAGGAATGTGTTTTCTACGTCTGTCTATACTTTTCCAAGTAAGGGAGAGTGAGAAATTTCGCTTAGGGGTATAGGTATGACTGTGGGCAGAGGGATTGGTCCTAGACCTTGCTTAGTATTTGTGTTTGACTGTCTCTATCAACCGATAGAGTGTTTAGTCATTTTCTGCTTATTTCTTATATTTAAAATGTTTGTGTTTGATTGGCTTTATCATTAACAAAGTCTTTCATTGTTTGTTATAATGTCTTGTCCCTGTTATTTTGTTTGTCTAGGGTGAATCCCTATTATTTTAATCTGTCTACGATGAATTGATACAGTACAATACTTTTAACCTTCTACTCACGAATTAAGGGTTTTCCTTAAACCCTAAAGTTGTGTGCCTTGGGTTATCTAAAGAGGGGATTGAACTCCCTAGATTGGGACCCTTCCCTCTTTTTAAGGGTATAAGTAATTATATAATTAATTTTGTTAACTTCCTTGGTGTTCTCTAAAGGAGTTGAGCTCCCTAAGATTATAATTTTTGGTTTATATTTTTGTGTTTGTGGAATCTCTTGTGTGTAATTGATTGTATGAATACAAAACATAGAAAAATCATAGGTTTCACTTTAAATTTGAAATTTTGGACAAAAATATAGGAAAATTTGATAGCAGAATGTTGAGCATGGTCATGCTCACAAAGAACAGTTCGTGCTCACAAAGAACAGTTCGTGCAGGTTGTGCATGCCTATATAGAATTTTTGCACACCCATGTAGATTCTGTAGACAATTGTGCAGAGTCACACTGATTTTGCACGTCATGCTAATAGGAGCATGTTCGTGTTGTCCTATTTGAACTGGACAAATGTGTGCTTGTGCAAAATATACTACTGTTGTGATTGATTCCTAAAATTGCATAAGAATGACGATATGTGATATAAAAATGCATAATGAATAATAATGGTAAATAATAAAGGTAACCTAGTCTGTAAAATACAAGAAGGCCCCCGAAGGACATATATCTAGTGAATGATCTAGCCAAAGAGAGGGTAAAATGGTACTCACGAAAATGTGATGAGTCATGGATGAAGTACTTAGGTCTAGAGGGTGAGAATGATCCTCATCAACCCAACTTGTGAATCTATGATGAGTCATGGATGAGGTACCTAAGCCTAAAAATGCAAGAATGGTTCTCATCAACCTAATTTGTGATAAGACAAAATAATAAATTAATTGAACTATATTGTAGACACAAACTTGAGTGGTAAGGTCAGTAGGCCTCTTGGGGCTACTTGGTATGAAAGTGTTCTAGTGGTCATGACCGATCCTATGTGTTGGACCTAACGACGCAAGGCGAATAGTACCTGACGTGCTACTAAAGGGATATCACATTAGAGTGCCATGATAATCGTAGAAGTGAAGATTAGCAAGGTTGTGCCTAGCCTACTTCCTGAATTAGAGTTGGTTCTACATGACATACAAAGTAGTACCATGGTAGTTAGAATCGCATGAATCTCGATACGATTCCTGCAATTCGATACGAGTTGCAGCCTAAACGATATGAATCGCAAGTTGTATCATTTTTTGTTATGAATCGTAAAACGAATCGTTTGTATCACTGCAGAATTGCATGAATCACGATTTGCAGTTGAATCGCGCTTCTGCTTCATTTGGGTTGTGCACTCTGGGCGGGTCGGGTCGTTCGCGATCCGATTTCAAAAATCCTAACAAAAACGCATTTTATTTTTGAAAATTGAAGGAAAAAAACATGGAAAACATTGATCTTCCTTTTCTGTATGGTCCCATGCTATCCCCTCCTTTGTAGCACGAGTTTCCTTGTCTCCTCCTTCGTTCATGCTTTGTTTCCATTGTGCGCTGGAAAGTGGTGTGCGACTACACATTCTCCTGTTTTTTTTTTCCTGTTTCTGTTCATGTTGTTTCTGTTCTTCTATTTTCGTCTTGCTAGAACATGTGGGTGTGTTGCACTAGGTGTACTGTTTCTGTAGCACATTTCTATTTTTGCTGCACTTTGTTGTTGTTTCTGTCTCTGCTGCACTCTGTTGTTGTTGTTGTTTCTGCACTTTGTTGTTGTTGCTGGGACGTGGTATGCATTTGCTGCTGGTTTTTTTTGTTTGTTCACTTTGTTACTGCTAACTTGCTATTTTTTTTTCTATTGGATTGTCCTATTGGTTAGTTGCTACTGGTTGTGTGTTATTAGAAAATGAGTCAAGCAAAAAAGAAAGAGGCTGATATTACATGGCAACATTGTGAAAGTATCCCTCCAAATAGACTTCAAGTGAAATGTAAATATTGTTCTCATGTTTGTTGGGGTGGGATTGCAAGAATGAAATATCATCTTGCTGGAACAAAGATAAATGTTAATCCTTGTACAAGTGTTCCAGATGATGTTAAGGAAATGTTTGTCAAGCTATTGGAAAGTAAAGACAAAAAAAAAAGGAGAATAGCCTTGATTGTTTGGAAGAAGTAGCAAAAGGAAATGAGTGGGCATCTAAAGTTATCAAATAAAAGACAATGAATGAAATTTGTAAAGATAGGGATGTTGCAATTCAAGAAATTTGTAATTGCATATATGGTAATGCATTGCCATTTAATTTGGTAAGGAGTCTTCTCTTTGTCCAAATGTTCAAGGTTGTTGGAGAATATGGTAAGAGTTTAAAGCCTCATACTTATCATGAGGTGAGAGTTTCTTTTTTGAAAAAGGCGGTTGATAATATCCACAAAAGTCTAGACAAATATAAGAGCGAATGGGAGAAATGGGGATGCACCTTGATGTGTGATGGTTGGACAGATGGGAAAGGAAGATCACTTACTAATTTTCTTGTTAATAGTCCAAGTGGGAGTGTTTTCATGAAGTCTATTGATACTAGTAATGTGATAAAGGATGGCAAAAAAATGTTTGAGTTGTTGGATAGCATTGTGGAAGAAATTGGGGAGGAGAATGTAGTCCAAGTTGTGATAAACGGTGCTACTAATCTTGTGATAGATGAGAGGATGTTAATGGAGAAGAGAATTAAATTATTTTGGTCCCTTTATGCAGCTCATTGCCTTGATCTAGTCCTTGAGGACATTGGAGAGCTTTCTATATTCTATAATACCATTGTCAATGCAAAGAAAATCACTACCTACATATATAGGCATACATGGGTTCTTAATTTATATAGACAATATTCTAAGGGAAGGGAATTGGCAAGACCAGTTGTGACAAGGTTTACAACTTCTTATCTTACATTAAATTGCATTAAGCAACAAAAGAATGCTCTTAGATCTATGTTTGCATCGAAGGAATGGGCTACTAGTTCACATGCTAGTAAAAGTGAGGCTAAGCAAGTGATGAACCTAGTGTTGAGTGATGGTAGATTTTGGAAATCTATCACATATTGCCTAAAGTGTGTGATTCCAATTGTAAAAGTGTTAAGACTTGTAGATAGTGATTCAAAACCAGCCATACCATACATTTATGAAGCAATGAATAGGACTAAAGAGTAGATTGCTAAAAATTTTCAAAAGTAAGAGTCAAGGTATAAAAAAGTGTTGAAGATTATTGACACTAGGTGGAACTTGCAACTATATAGACCTTTTCATGCAGCTACCTATTATCTTAATCATAGGTAAGTTATTTGCATCTAAGTATTACTTTATTTTGTGTGCCTAGTAACTTATTTCTTATTTGGTTAGGTATCATTATGACAAAAACTTCAATCCAGATAGCGAGGTGTTGATTGGTCTATATGAAACTCTTGAAAGAATGGTTCCGGATAGAAGAACAAGATTTGCAATGGATCAACAACTAGAAAAATTCAAGGGAGCTAAGGGACTTTTTGGAATGAACATGGCAATAGATACTAGAGATAAGAAACAACCGAGTATCTCTTTACTTTAGGCTTTACCACTTTACTTTGTTTATACTTTATAAAGTAAGCATAACTTGCGTACTTTGTTAATTATATTCTAATTGTACACTTTGTTTTGGTGGGAGAGTTATGGTGGAGAAGGTAAAGAGTTACAAATAGTAGTCATGAGAATTTTGAGTCTCACATGTAGTGTTACAGGATGCGAAAGGAATTGGAGTACATTTGACCAAGTGCATACTAAGAGAAAAAATTGATTGGAGCAACAAAGATTAAATGCACTTGTGTTTGTTAAATATAATCTTCAATTTGAGATGAGGCAAAAGAGTAGAGAAGAGAAGGAGAATACCTATGATCCGATATGTTTGTCTGATATTGAATCAGATGATTCATGGATCACCGAAAAAGAAAATCCTTGTTTACCAATTGATGCTTCACGGATGGATGCACATGAATGTTTTGATGTTCATGAGGGAGCTCCAAGAAAGAAAAGGAAGAGAGGTAATTATTTATATTTAGAAATTAGAACTTAAAACAAACTAGAACTGCAACTTATTTTTTTCTTTTGATTACATAGGTCCAAGAAATTTGAATGTCAAGGTTGATAAGGGAAAATCCAAAGTAGGGATTGAGGATGAATTTGAAGACAATAAGGAAGGGGAAGAAGAACTTATATTAGATGATGAAGATAAATTGACTGATGTTGATCTTGGGGATAATGAATGATTGTGGGAAAGAGTTTTTTTTAGGCTATACTGCTAAATTTGTATAACAACAACAATCATTGTTTGTTGAAATTATTCAATAAATAACACTTCTTTTTAATTTATTCAACAACAACACTGTTTTTTTGAAGGATATGTTGTTGAATTGTGCAGTAGCAAACAATTTGTTTGCTGAATTTGTGTAGCAGCAGGCAACAGCCACTTTTTTTGGCCATGTGATTGTCCTTATTTGTATACTTATTTGCTTTTAAGCTTATATGTCACTTTGTTAGCCATTTGACTTCAAAATGCTATATATATATATATATTTATTTATTTATTTTCATATGTTTCTTTATCTTAAAATACTCCCTATAATTATGTTTTTTAGTTATTGATAATGAATTTGTAGTTTTATGTCTTGTATACATATATATGTTATGTTTTATTATTGATAATAAATCTTACGATTCATGATACGATACGATAAACGATTCGAAAAATAGGCTTTCCGATTCATGATTTATATCTTGATTCAACTACCATGAGTAGTATTACAAGTGCATTGTCAATATTTATATGCATACTTGTTTGTCATTCTCTGCTAATTGTGGTTGCTTATTGTCTGTTGTGTGTTTGTATTTTGCTTACTTCCTATATCTTGTAGTTAATGGTGTGAGTGTGTGCTAGCTATGCTGTGCTCATACCATGAGCTTAAGTGAGGTACATTTCTCACTCTCTTCTGTTGTGTGTTGTCTTTGTTTGGGTTAAATGCCATATTGTAGGTGGTGTTGGATATGAGCGTAAGGATTAAGTTGAAGCTCCTCATTTACTGCTTCATCTTTTATTTTTAGGTTTACGCTTCGATAGAACATGTGACATTGTAGCGTTTTTTGTAATTAAGTTTGGTTTACATTTTATGACATTAAAAATTGAACTTTGGAGTGCTATTAGGAACGAGGGTTTGTTTTCGATTACCGTATATGACCAGATTGTTTGTGAATCATTTACATGTTTTCAAATTTAAATTCATTCTAAGTTTATTTGATTAGTATTGATTATTACATGGGTAGAAGATGTTACACATATTCATAATATGAAACATTCTCATTTCTTAAACAACTTTTGATTTTTTTTAAAGAATAAGCAACATTACCCAAGCCAATGCTTTTAGAGATAAGGAAACTCACTTGCTCAAATTAAGGTTTTTACGACAATGATTTAAAACTCAAATTGAGATATAAGTAAAAGGAGATATTAGATTTTGTGTATGATGAGATGAGTGTGACTTTCGAGGCAACACTTGAGTTTCACCTAAAAAATGACATACAATTAAGATTTTTGTTTTTTTAGTTCATGTTATTAAGGCATTTGGCAAAGACAATAGTGCAGTCTAGATCCATTAATTTTGATTGAGGGGGACACAATCACACCATCTTTTTTCTCTTTCTCTTCATTTATTTATACTTACAATATCTTGTTGTTCTTTTTCTTCTCGTTCTTCTTGCTTATTTGTACGAGTGTCTTGATCTTTGTTTTCTTCTCATTCTTTTCATTTCTCTATGCTTGCATGTCTTGATCTACACATTTTTCTTATAAAAATATTAATTTAAATGATCTAATTAATCGAATCAATCCAATTCAGAAACACTCTTACATGCTATCAATGCTAATATTTAATCACATAAAATATAAAAATAAAATAAAAACATAGACATGTGATATAAAAACTCTAAGTTAGAATCTTAATTTAATGAATTAAGTTAATATCCTCTAACATATTTTTTATTTAATTTAATAAACAATCTATTACCATATATAAAGAGGATAAACTCTTTCGTTCTCCAAATGTGATAAGTAATCTTATTCTCTTTGTCTTAACTAAAGTTTTACTCTCAACACACTCTTATATTTTATTCAATTACCTTCTTCTTTCTCTTATTAGGACGGGTTTGGACTCAAAATGTTGAATCCAATAAAAATGGAGAAGTGAAAAATATAATCCATTGCCATGTGTTCAGCTTAGACTTGAGACGGGTTGGGGTTAAATTAGGTTCGGATGTAGTGGGTGAGTTGTAGTGGGTTTGTCATCACTTGCAGATCCAAATGCTCAAGAACTACTTTCACCACATAACAGTTGTGGGAGGTGGTTGAGCACTAGCAGCGTGGCCGTCAAGATAGGTGAAGTGCGACAACAGCAGAGAGAGGACAGAGATACTGAAGGAGAAGAAATGGAGCTCTGAAGTGTAAGGAAACACAATAATTTTTAAAGTTAATATTACCTCCACTGTTTACAAAATTAAAATAAGAGGCAACTGAAGGGATGCAGTACTATAGCCTCCCGCAAGTGAAAGTAAAAAATTTGCAATAAGTAGGTGCTACGTAATGCTTTGTCCATGGTTCAGTAATTCAGAACATCAATTATGATTATGCTGTCAGAATTGAATTCGAACATAGTAATCCGTCGGTTCTGAATTTTACACCCGCTCAACACTCCGAGCCCACCCAATAGCTCACTTAATTTTTCAGTTAGCTAAGAGAGGCACTTCATGCCTTTCTTTTCTTTTATAAATATTTTTTTTATAATAAATTATAAATATTTTTAAATATGTTTTTAATTCTCTTAAAATAAGTAAATTTTTATTTTAATCTTTGTAAAATTTTTTTTGATCGATTTTTATTTTTCTAAAATTTATAATAACCGATTTTGGTCTTTATATAAAGAACAAATTTTGATTTTGATATCTGTAAAACATTTTTATTTGAGTTTCATCTATCTAAATTTTGAAATAATTATTTTTAATCTTTAATTTTCATTTGAAGATAGATAAATAATATTTATTTTAAAAATTAAATTTTTTTAAAATATCATAGGTTAATATACTCGTGTATATAATACGTGATAATCCCTTGACTTTTTATTGATCATACGTAATAGCAATGAATAAAAACATTTATTCAAAGAGATAAAAATTAATCAAAATATTTTATAAAAATTAAAATATCTAATTAGACTTATTTTTAATTACATATTATTGGTGTAAAAATATTCACCAATTTTGATAATAATTAATTTTTTAAGACAAATTTAGTGGTCATTTTTAATAAAAAATAATTTCTCAACCACTTTTTTTTTTCTACTAAAGAAATCAAATCCCATAAATTATATATGAAGGTTACAACCCAGCACTCAGTTCACAAATTGAAAAAGAAAAAGAAAACTTAGATAATCTGGATATTAATGAAATGTCTTAAAGATTAATATTAGTTATTGGAAAATAAGACAAAAAACACCTGATAAGTTTTGTCCCTTTTTTTCATCTGTTTAAATAATTAAATTCTAAAAATTACGCATAGAATGAAATAGAGGTTTCTGCCTTTTCGCTGGGTTTTGGTTTGGGCTCTTTCGATTCATCTTGTTTTCGGTTCATCCCGACCCGACCCATTTCGTACAGTGATAAATAAATTCTCATCTATTCTCTTTCTCTGTACCTCTTCTCTTTCAAATTCTCAATCTCTCACTACTCATCAGGTATTCTTTTCTTTTCTTTTGTTATTTTTTTTTTAAATTTTGTTGCTTCGTTTTGCTTTCAAAAATGCGTCGTCAATGGTGGTTTTACATTTTTTTCAATTTGTTTTGTTTTTATTTTGCACGCTTTCTTTTTCGTTTTTTCAACAATTCGATTTTACCGTTTCTTTGATCTCTTTTTGCGTTAATTATTAGGTTTTTGTTGTTATTTTTTTTGTACCATTTCTCGAATTTTTCTCCGAGGTTGATGGTGTTTGTTTATGCATTTGTTTCAGGTTGCGTTTTTTTTTTTTTTTTAATTCTTCGCCTGATTGTGTAATATAAATCGTGTTGCTACACAGTGAAGTAACTTCCGTTTCACATTTTTTTAGGGTAATTTAAACTGTTCTTCACCTTTTTGTTTTTTCTGTTTTGTGGTCACATTCAGTGAAGCTAGATTATTTCTTGTAATTTATGGGATTTCAATTTTGGGGGATGAATGGCGGTGAACCTTCCCTTTAATTTTAAGTTCAATTTTTTGTTTTTATTTTATTTTTAAGTAGCTATTCTGCTTTCAGTTCAGTGTGATTGGGTTTAGTTTCCATTACAGTGGCTTCTCTGTGCATATTGTAATTGGTGTGCAACCCTACAATGTTTGTCTTTGCTTTGCCTTAGGGCTCATTTCAGTAGCTTAAGTATGCCCTCCCTGCAATGGAGTTTTGATTCAGAAATTGGATCAGTTTTTTTGTAGTTTTATTTTTTCAATTTGTGACCTGAGTGCTAGGTTCTAACCTTCATTTGTCATTGACAGACAAAATATCTGCATTGTTGGCTGTGTTTATGTATGTGTCTGAGGAAATTATTTCCTTGTCCATTGCCTTTGACTAGAACCTGTTCTCACAAGGTTTCTATACTACTATGCTAAAAACTTTTGTATATCATGGTTTATTAAAATCAGAGTCAATGTTATGTAGCTTAACACTGTTGATATGTGTACGAAATATTGGCTATTTTTCTTCATTATTATGTTAGGTGTTTGTTTGGCTTTTTCAGTTTTCATGTCTTTTATTGTTCTTGTGGTAAATAAAACCATTCATTATGGTAAATAGTTAAAAATTTTGGATTTTCGAAAAATTTCTAAACAGGATTTGTTGATGCTATATCAGAAGCTAAAGTTCTAAACTTTAACTTGACAAATCTTCTTCTCTGTTTCTATTAAGAAAAAGCTTTTTTCTTTTTTGCTCGAATAAGGTTTTTTTAAATGGTGCTAAGCTTTAGATTTTGCCTCTTAAATATTAGATTTGTGCTATGCACTGGATTCTGTTTATTTAATTATTGTTTTACAAATTGAAAATGAAATAGTTATTTTTGGAATAATTGACTATGTGGACAAAGTACCCCTGATATGTGTTTTATGTGTGGTGCAAGCTCAAAATTATTTCCTTGTCTATTCTTTCATGATGGAGTTCCTTGTCTGGCAATTTTAGAGTGTTTGGTGTGCCACATATGCTTGGAACAATTTTTTATGACTAGATTTACTAATTTAGGTAGAAGGAAAGAGGCCAAATTTTTGTAACAATGTCCAATATTTGCTATGCTTTGGTTCATATGGTTGAAGGTGTAAACTCTTGCATTATTAAGGAAATATCTTTGCTATATGGGGGTGTTTGGCTTCTATATAATGTAAAAGACATGGTCCTTTAAAGGTCTTTCCCTTGCATTTATGTTGAGGCTTGGATTGTTTGTTTTGCTATGTTGATATCTTTTGTTCTCTAATGTTTGATTTTTCTTTTCTTTTAAGGAGGATCTTTTACTCCTATCCCTTTGTATTCCTCACCACTTTGTCTTTTTGAATTTCTTCCCATTAAAAAACTTTTTGTTAAAGTATATTGTATACATTCACATGATCTGAAAATTTCATTCCAGTAATATTTTTCCACTATCTACTTTGCAATCATTTTTCTGTTAAATATTGTGGGTTAAGTGCTTTTGTGCATTTATAACTTTTGAATATGAAGAGTTCTTATAGTGAATAGAACTTTTTCATGTGCATAAGTTACTGTCATTTATATTTATTACTTTACTGTTTGATGCAATATTTCTTGATTGCTCTATATGATTTAAAAACAGAATATGGCAGAGGATATGGAAATTGATCATATTGTAGAAGTTCCTGATACCCCAGATAGAATAACCATAAGGCGTGATGATAAGAAATATTTAGGTAATCCTGAGAAGAGGGGGAGAGCTTTTAATGTTGCTGATGAAATGAATAACCACAGTAACTATATAACATTGTCACCGTCAGAGGAGTCTTGTCCTTCTCAAAATGCTCCCATCTTTAGGAGAGCCCAAACTGAGAAAATTCTTGGACTTGGGGCAACACATTCTAATGGAAATGAAAAGATGGAGAGAGGGAAAACTATAATCTCCAGGGTTCCTTCTAAATCATCTCACCGCAGGCCTATTTCTGTTTTAGATTTAACTGAAGAGAATGGACAGTTCCAACAACTGAAACCAGCTTTCTCACACCATGGATCAAGAGATAATGCAACTGAAGACAAGAAATCATTCAAAGCAAGTATTGGGAACTCTTCGTTTCCAGCCATCATTGATTCTTCTAATACATCTAGAAATGCCTTCACTGGAAAGTGTAAACTAGATAATAAAACACTTCCAGGTCCTACTGTGGACCGTGGCAAGAGTATTTCTCTGTCTAATGATTCTCAATCACAAAATGAAAAGAAAGTGTCTTTGCCTCCTCATGTTTCCACCACTCCACAAGGTAGAGGGCACAAGAGATTGGTAAGAAATGGGTGCATTTCACCTCATAATATTGCAACAAGGGCAAAACAATTAGCTGAACAGAGCAACCATCAAAGCAAAGATGTTGAACAGAGTGATGCTGGTCATTCAGTTTCTAACAATGCAGTGTCACCGAATAGTGTTGATGGCATAGTTGCTGAAGAAAGAGGCAATGGTAGAGTGAAAGGAAAGGGAGTACTTACTCATCCTTCATCACATGGACTTATTACTGGAACTTTTCACACTGCTAACAGGTAATCTGACTATGCTTGACATTGAAGTGCTTTTTAGTTTTTACCTTTTTAGTGGATGATCTGGAGGTAATATCGCCTTTTCATTGTTTCTCTGGGTTTTCATGAAGTCCATGTATTTATAGCTGGTCATCAACTTTTGGGGTTACAACAGAAAATGAAATAAGATTATTTCTTGTTTCATTACTTAAAATCAAAATATATGCAAGTGGTTCATTTATAGAGGTAAAAAATTTATCATAAAAATATGCATGTATATATTGAGTCTTGAACTTATGAATCTCATAATTATTGAACTTGGACTGAGTTGTTGGATGTTGTAGTTTTGCAATCCTGTTTCTTAATTTTGTCAAATATTTTCTTAACCAGGGAATCATTACTAATTATTTGAGGTATGAAGACTGTTGTTGTGCATTGCAGAACCTTTGTTTTTGACACCTAATGTTTGTAGAATCATTTTGGAAAGTGAAAAGACATGACCTTTAGTCATATATAATTGTCTACATGTTTAAATTTGTTGTGTCTCTTGTTTCTGTTGACTACTTATGCTGAGAAGGCATCTGTTGCTTCTGCAGCCCTGTGATTAATTATGAAGAGGTCAATGGTACCAGTAATGCTATAAGAAATTCACTTCAAAACTCTGGAGGGCAAGGTGGTTGGAGAACTACACATAATGAGAGGAATGCTGATCAGCCCTTGCGTGATGTAAATGGGCATCATTCAAGGAGAAATAATGATGTTGGAAGATTAATTAATCGACAGAATGCAAACAGAATGGACAGAAGAAACACTGGAAGTGGTCAAAGCAGCAAGCATGTACATGGTTCTCTAGGTCATAAAGCTCGACCAACTTCTGTGATCATTGAAGATGTGGACCAGTCATCTGGAACCCGTCCTACTGCTGACATTTTGACTAAAAGGCAAAGGAAACGTGACTCACATTCAGGAACACCTAATGAAGCCTCTTCTAATTCAGAAATTATGTTCCTCGATACATTTGGGGAATCATCAAGCTCATCCCGGAGCCCTGTCTTGCATCCTGAAGTGGTTGAGTTATCCACACCAAGCTACACCAACAGATCATCTGAAGATTTAGATGATAATGACAATAGCTCGGAAGCTCGGGCGAGACAAGTGGAAGCAGATGAGATATTGGCACGCGAACTCCAAGAACAACTGTATCATGATGATTCTTTTGAAGGCAGAGGGGTTAGTTTTTCTGTTCTTTTTCTCTTTTTTTTGCTCACTTTTTATGAGATGTAGTTTAAGCATATGTTTCTTATTTACAACAACTTCGTCACATGTTGATTTGCTGCAGATTGATGAACATTTAGCATGGGAGCTGCAGCATGCAGAAGGTCTTCTGCGTACATCTATTGATAGTCACAGTCACAGCAATATATATCATCCTGTAACTAGCCTCTCTCCCTCTATCTGAATTGAATATATTAATGAGAACTCCTTTTTGTATAAGTGAAGTTTCTTGTATAGGTTTCACAAAATATTGTGTTGTTAAGATGCTTTCTTTTATGCAGCAATGCTAAAGTTTGTTCTGTATATACTGATTTGACCCTCTTACATGATGATATATTAAAAGAATCAAAGATGGTTTATTGAATTAAAAGTGGAAATGCCTGCAAGGCACTTGAAAGCTACAGATGACATAGCTTGTGCTTATCTTTATTATTTGGCATAACTGTATAGTTCTCTAAAATTGATCTGTAATGAGCATGGTTGATTGTTATTCTATATCCATATTGTTGATAGGATGCAAGAAAAATATTATTTGAATTCGTATTTATAAGTGAAAAGGATATCTTGTTGCTTATCCAGTAAACTGTTTTGATCATGTGTAACCCTTCCCTTCACTCACAGGTAGTTAGTGGATTACTGGATTAGTATCTTGCAACCTTGAATATGTTCCCTATTTCTGAAAAGTATGGGTTATATAGAGATAGTAATTGATTGTTGAATGGGTATATAACAAATCTACTTTTTAATTATACAGACAGGGTTTCCCAGGGCAAATAGACAGCCTCGTACAAGGCCTCATCAAAATCCTTCTAGAAGGAGAGCTATGCCTCAAGTTTCTTTCTCTAATAGAATGTCACAGTGGAGGAGTCGAGTTAATAGTCGGACTCGGTCACCTATCATATCATCTAGAGGAAGAGGCCCCCAGTTTCCTCTGGATATGGACTTAGACATGGTATCTTCTTATCATTTCCCCTCTGTTCTATTCTTGTTTCTTTTCCTATTTTACTTCTCTTTGCTTGCCATGATGGCTCTGTAATGTAAATTTTCTTGCAATCTAGTTTTGAATATCATGATTAATGCTTTCTTAGACTTCCTATATGTAAACATTCCACGTTCAAGATTGTAATAATGTAAATTGATTTAAGATCTCTGGTTGACTCTAGTCTCTATGGCTACTCTTTTATGATTCTGAATGGTTGGCTTTAATCCTTGTTCCATGATAGCCAAGGTATTAGACAAGGGGATCCTCTATGTTTGTTTTTGTTTACCTTAGCTGGTGAAGGTGTGAAGCTCATCAAGGGGATTACAGATGTTTCAATAACATGGTTCTTAACACCGACTTTGTGCCCCTATCTATTTCTGCAATTGCTATGACTTCCAATAACCCTTACACTTTTGACTGCAAGAAACTGCTTTTTTATCCTTAGGACTTTCCTATCACGAGACTTCCCTTATAAGTTTTATTATGCACTTATTCTGTCTAAAGGTTTTGGTAAAAATAAGGAGGCCCAAAGCCCAAAACCTTTTGCTAGCGTGCAGTAGTTTGTGTTATTATTTCATTATTTTAATTAAAGTTTTTGTAGTGTAATTGGTTGTACTATAATGCCTTCATGTTTGAAGGTATTTCTTTGCTCCTAAGCTTCTTCTTTGGTACTCTACTAATTGGTTTTTCAAGGGAGTTTCCATTTTTTATATGGGGAGGGACCAGGGACATAGAAGAGATCTCTAGGATTAGTTGGAATTGGAATTATGTATAAGGAAAACTTTGCTACATCTTCTGCGCAGAGACTTGATATATTGGAAGCCTTAGAGGATTCAATAGGGGATTTCAGTGATATGGGAATGGCTGATGACATCTTTAATGCACGAGCAGCACGGCGTGATTTCAATGAGTAAGTTTGTATTGAATAATTTATGCACATAAGTTATGCTTCAATCTTGAGGGAACATAGAAGTTATCTCTTCATTCTGTATATCAAGTGCACTCAGTTTTGCATGTGTTACTATTGCTTGATATCTGAATTTTGTTATGAAGTTCTTGTGTATGGTCGCTTCACAATTGTTTTCAGAAAGCTTTTTATTTTTTTTACATCTGTTTAGTATAAAAACGAATTTAAAGTTCATGCCCTCATGCAGAGACGATTATGAAATGTTATTGGCCCTTGATGAGGGAAATCACCAACATACTGGTGCATCTACCAATCTGATCAATAGCTTACCACAGTCCACCATCCAGGTAATTCACTAGTGTCTAGTGAAATAGTTAGGGATTGTTGGAAATTGGGATTAATTTTAGATTCAACGCTGATATATGTTCCTGTTCATTTGCCACAGACTGACAACTTCACAGATGCATGTGCCATATGTCTTGAGACCCCAGTCAAGGGAGAAACTATCCGCCACCTTCCTTGTTTTCACAAATTTCACAAAGATGTGAGACCATTAAATGAATATATCTGTTCGTTTCTATTTAGAAATTGTAAAATGCTAATTTGCATTAATCTGTGTTATGGCAGTGTATCGATCCTTGGCTCCAAAGGAAAACATCGTGCCCGGTGTGCAAGTCATCTGTCGCCTAATTCATTTTGGGATTTAAATGGTTTATTTATGGCGCTGCAGTGTGTTATCTCAGCCACCTCTTTTTGTTTTTCAAGGTAAAAAGCATAAGTTGAAATTGTAATAGACATGCTACCTTTTCAGTGTACTATTTTATCTTTTGATCCATTAGATATTCCAAAAAGTGAATAGAAAGAAGGTATAGAAAATTCTGCAAGTTGGTAATTTTCATGGTGCTGATATACAGTTACTGTCTTTTGAATTATGATTAGTTCTCTGGGACATGAATGATGCATATTGAGAAAACTGTTCTGAATCACGGTGTTGTAATTGAACTTCTACTGCTGGTGGTAATGAAGGGCAGTGACAACTCTGAAGGACGTATTGTATCTTGAGTCAGAAGAGCGAGCTATACGAATATTTGGTCGATGGAAATACATGGCAGTTACTATCATGGGATTCAAAGTTTTATTTGGTAATTGGTAATGATGTATATCATATATCATTGCTCTGCCACAGCATGGTTGTTTTCCTTCTTTTTGAAGGCATGTCAAGTGCAGTTCATGAACCCAGTTTTCCCAATTTTTTCTTTTCTGCTGCATCCATCTGGAATGGGTAATTTACCCTAGAAAATAAATGGAGAATAAATCGATCCAACTTTAATGGTTTTTTCCCCCTTGTAAAATGAAAATGAGTTTGACAATATTTTTGCAACATAATAACGATTCTTGTTTAATCTCCGCAAGGCAAGTTTAGGTGTTTATTTTGTGAAAATGTTTTTTCTATTTTTATTTTTTATTTATATTTTTAATTAAAAAGTGTCACATTGTTTTCATTTTATTGTGTTTTCAAAAGTTTATATAAGAAATAATGGAGATAATATTTTTAACCTGAGCTATATTACATTATTTTTACTTTTATTGCCTGCTTTTAAAAAGTTTATATAGGAAACATAGTTTTTTATTTTCATTTTCTCTTTTCATTGGTTTGTATATAATCTTTGGAAAATAAGAAATAAAATAAAATTAAGGTGCTATTTATATAATTAAAAAAATGTTTTTTCAATCTATTTAGAGACGTCGAAGTGGGTTGAACTTGCCAAGATAATTGCTGGATTGAATGATTTAACACTTCTCAATCCATTTTATATAACTTATCAATTCAATGGAATAGAATGAGTTGATCCATTGTATTTAGTTGTTTTATTTTATATTTATGTAATTCAAAATGATAGTTTATTTTTTTTTCAAAAAATGTGTTAAGATCATTTTGTATGATAATAATTTTATGATTATGATATTATGTTTAGATTATTTTTATTTATTTGATAGGTCAATTTGTAAGTTATATTTTTTGAACTTTTTTTTGTTTGTTAATCTAACCTCTAATCCATCGGAAGTTTAGTGAAGTTGAAAATGCGAAAATTGTAAGCTTATGATATTTATATCTTTTCTTATTAATAAGGATATCTTTCTTTTTTATTATTAAAATATTATTTATATAAAAATATTATCAATCTTATTTTTACATTCCTATCTTTATTATTTCTCACATCATATTTTTATACTTCCTTTCATTTTTATTATTCATTAAATCTTATTTTTGCATTCCTATCATCTTTTTTTAATGTCTCGTGTCTATTTTTTCTCATCTTTTTATTTATTTATAGAAATTAATAGAATTCTATCATAATCACCTTCCTTAAATAAGAATTAATATGTTAAAACAAACTTGTCATTTACATAGTAATTTATGTTTTATATATTTTTTATATTTGTTAAACTCATACTAATGTGTTTATGGTAATTTTCTTCAACGATGATGATAATTATTTTTGGGGTACTGTTGTTTTCTTTGATAGTGAGCATCGTATTTTAAAATACAATTCAAATTTTGTTTTTTAATTCCACCAAAAAATACTTTTCAAGATAAAAATATACATATTTCAAAATGTATTTTTTGGAAGAGAAATATATATTCCTAAAAGCACTTTCTGGGAAGCACTTTTCAGAATAGGTATATTTTTATTTCGAAAAGTACTTTCTGATGACCTTATTGAAAATTAGAAATAGTTTTGTAGGATATTTTAGGAAATTTTTAGAAAAAAAAGAAAAGAAAATAGAGGTATATTTATCAATAATAGGAAGTGTATGATAACCTTATTGAAAATTAGAAATAGTTTTGTAGGATATTTTAGGAAATTTTTAGAAAAAAAAATAAAAAATATAGAGGTATATTTATCAATAATAGGAAGTGTATATAACATTTGTCAATTTTAAACACAATTTTAAAATAGGTTTAATTTGCCTAAACTCACTTTTGAACTTGTTACAAACAAATTGAGTTGAGTTGAATTATGGTACTTTAATAAAAATTAGACACAAAAATATTTGTATATAATGTTATTTTCAAAGAAAAAAAAAATACATGGTATGTATGTAAGGAAAAAGAGAGATACTCCGTTGTTTCCCTAAATTTTTTATAAATAAAAATAAAATAAAATAAAAAAGTAGATATTAAATAGAAACTAAAAGAGAATGTAAGAAAGTAATAGATAGTATTGGTGGATAATTTTGAAAATAGTTAGAAGATTTAATGGTCTAATAAAAATGAGATCAAAAGAAGTTATAAAAAAATGTATTTTTTTTAGTAATAATTTCATATTTTTTTATTTCTTGTAATTCTATCTTTTTTTATCTCACATTTTTCTCACTCCTCTTCTCATCTCTTTTATCTCATGATTAACTCAAAAAATATAATTATTATTTCTTATAATTTTTTTAAGGATTTTCCATTTTTTCTTAATAAAAAAGAAATTAAAAATATTTTTTGTTATAATATATTTTTCTTTAAGCAATAAATGCATTATTTTTATTATTTTTTATTAAGAAATAAATTTTACTTAAAAAAATTGAGGGTCAATTATATTTTTAAATATGATATCTAAATATAATAAAAATTTATTATCATTAGAATTGTTTAATTGAATTTTAAAAATTGAATCTCTTTTCTCCCACTACAACATTATAGTTTTTTTTTTATATAATTATAATCTTTGAGTTATTAGTTAAATTATTATAAATCTTTGACTTATTAGTTAAATT
Organism: Mucuna pruriens; assembly: GCA_025330945.1. Classification (NCBI taxonomy): domain Eukaryota; kingdom Viridiplantae; phylum Streptophyta; class Magnoliopsida; order Fabales; family Fabaceae; genus Mucuna; species Mucuna pruriens. The sequence goes on from JAENHJ010000542.1 coordinate 693,016, forward strand.
TATATATTAAATTTAAAATTATAATATAATTTTAATTTATATTTTATTCCTTCCCAAGAAATTGTTATATCTCTATTGTCAAGATTTAACATTAATCAAAAGAAGAAAAGTAGATGTTATTGTTCATAAATGATTGTGGCACTCTTTAGAACATATTAAAAAAATAACTATTAATGTGATAAATCAATTCTGTCATAATAGAAATATATTTTATATTTTTTTTCTTCATATACTTGACAAATGATATCATTAAATATCCATTTTTTTTCAAAATCAACTAATATAAGTGGTTAGAAACAACCATTTGGATCTTTATAGCAACCCTACTCACGCAATATGCAATCATAGACAATAACACACTCTTTCAAACATATTTTGTTGTATTTATTATTATTTTTTAAAAAAGTCAAATGAGTTAACCTCGCAAACAATTCACTTTTTGAACAGTGTATTTAAGGCCTACAAATTTGGTGACTCTTGCCTCAAACAAGAACAAATGAACAAGACATCTATAAGGGGAGGCTATACCATTGGCAATCACGTTTATTCAAATAAAGGGATTAAAAACCAATGATTAATCCAAAATATAGTTTATGGTTTGACTATATGTTCCAAAACAACCATGGACTTGGGCCAGAATATGCTAATGCTCCATATGTGGGCAAACACGGAATTTGGTTCGACAGAATGGCTAGAAATAATATCGATAAAATTAGTGAAGGGAGAAATAAATAAGAAATAAAATAAAATAATGTTATGAGATTGTTTGGTTTAGAAAGAAGGAAAAAAGAGAAATTAAATATTATATAAAAATATTATTTTACCTTTGTATTTATTTAGTTTAGCAATTACATATAATAGATTAAAGGAAGTATGAAATTGATGAGTTTGAACGTAAATATGACTTATGAAGGGGATGGACATGGTATGCAGCGCGAGAAAGGAAGAAACACTGAAAAGGTTGTAAACTTAGTTGATGGACCTATTTCCTTGTTATTTCAGTGCGGAAGTATTTCTTTCCTTCTTTTCTTGGTGTTTCTCGTATACCAAACACAACGTTGGTGTAATAGATTGTAAGGTCGTATACCAGATGGATTTGAGATGTGGAGAGAATTAAGGACATAGACTTGAGAGATTGTTTGTTGCCTATGTTAAATTTCCAATCACTTCTTCCTTTATTTGTTATCAAATTTATTCTTCTTGTCGTTGCAGGGTGATGTCCAAGGAGTTATACCAACTCTTTTCAAGATGAAGGAAGTTGTACCACAACTTCAATTGGTCATTGACAAAACAGCTAAGCTAAGTTTCTAAACTTCAATTTTACCATCCCTTTTGGCATCGTGAGCAATGTTGTATTTTAATGTTATTCCTTGTAAATGAAACAACTCCTTCAAAATATAACTCAGAAAAAAGCATCACAGTCTAAGATTATGGACTTAGGAATTCCATGAAGGCGACAAATCTCAACAGAGAATCGACATGCAAGATCAGGAGCTGAGAACTTTGAGGGTAAGGCCAGAAAATGGGTCTATTTGGAATAACCCAAATCATCGTGTGGCCACAAGAGTTTAGAAGGTGCGTTATAAAGTCCATGGCAAGGTATTCCCAAAACTGATTGGGGAATGGATAGAGGTTAGAGTAATCCATTCTATTTTTTTTTTTTTTGGTAGGTACTAACTTTAGGTGTGGGAGTCTTGTAATTTACATTGAGTTTCTTTTTCTACTCAATGTAAGAATCTTAATATTATCATCTTGTTTATCTTGTTTAAAGGTTGATGTCTATGATTACTTTCACTTTACTAACACTAACTCGATGATAGTCTTTTTCTTTTTTATGATTTTATTTACCAATTAGCCTTTGGTATTGTACCTTAATCAAGCATATAGGTAGCATTTTTTGTAACCCAATTCTCAATGAAGATAGCAAAATGTTAAGTAGGTCATGCTATTAGTTAAACTATGAAGAAGAAAGAACAGAGCAAAAAATAAACAAACTATATTTCTAAATTTTCATAACCTAACAAAGTTCAACAATCCTAAATAAGTTTATAAGACACTCATAATAAATCTAAATCATCCAAGTGGTTTGAAATAAGGGTGTCCATAGGTTGAGATTTTAGGATAAAATCAAATTTGAATCAATCATATTTAAATTTTTCGGTCAAATTTGAATCAATCATATTTAGGTTGGTTCAAGTTTTGAAAATTTTTCGATCAATCCAAACCAAATCAAACGAATTAAGATTGAGTTTTGTTGGTTTAGTCAATGGGTTATGCTAAAGAAATACTTTATTATATTTTTAATTTTTATTTGCATTTATTGTCTATTTATATAATTTCTTAATTTTATATTAATACAAGATAAATTCCTTGTTCTTTAATGATGAATTATTTATATTATTTGATATTTAGTTTTTCTATATAAGATCATAAGAATGAATGACACATGAAATACATGAGAAGATAGTTAAAGTGTGTGTGTGATTTTTAAAAACACAATATAGTTATAAGTTCAAAACGTTATCCAAAAGAGTGCAAAAGTAAAACAAAGATAAAAAGGTGCAAAAATAAAACAAAGATAAAGACAACACACAAATTTATCTTGGTTCACTCTTCTACAAGAATTACGTCTAGCCTCTTCAACAAAAATTATTTTTGCCAAGTCAACAAGACTTTACCACCAAATATTTTCAAAATCTTTTCATGTTATACAACACTTGTAATTATCCTGATTACAAGTAACCCAAGTATTTAGCCTCTTTAGGCTATCTTAGAAATAAAGAGATTTACAAAAGATATAACTAACTAGGTGGACATACATAGTTCGAAACAGAACTTAAACTTTACTTAGCAAAACAAATATAAGAAGGTCGGGCTATAATACTTTTTTTTACAAGGTTTTTTAAAAAATGTCATCCAAAGACATTGATCACTTGTTTTTCATTTCAAACTATGATTCTCGTATGAGTATTTTACTTGTATTGTTGTTGTGTTCTTATCCTTCTTCAAGGAGGATATATATAAGCATAAAGATAATGTTGTTCTACATTAAGAGAGAAGAGTATCTTTATATTAAATGTCAAAGGTAGTTTTTTTTGCTATAACAAAACTTATGTCTTCTTATGAGGACAAAGAAAGAGTATAATAGAAAATTTGTTTTTCTCTTTTCTTAAACATACTTCCTTTGACTTATTTGTAGAAACATTTCTTTATCAGACTTAACTTGTCTCTTTCAAAGCTTGTTAAGGAAATTTTTCTTCTCTAGAAAACAAAACACAACAATAAAAAAAACATACTAAGATAAATGAATATTTAAAAACATTCTTAGAGAAGTACAAAGTTCTTATTGATACAACAAATTGTCTTTTTTATGTGTTTTGAATTAAGGCATTCTATTGGACCGCAAGGTCGTTTAAACACATTTTGACAAACTTGTTCAAAATGAATCTGTATTAGATATGCATACTCTTCCTTTTATGTTGTGATAACTTTGTTATACTTATGAAATAACTTAGTATTAATATAAAACATTAGTTATCATTCTTTAGTTATAATATTTATTATCATTAAAAAAAATATGAGTTTTTTGGACACATTTTAAAATTGCTCCAACAAAGAATATCAAAATGAATAAAAAAGAAATAGAAGAAAAAAATTAAGAACTAAAATTTAAAATGTAGTAATGTAAAAGTTAAAAAAATTATTGATCAAGTTATTGAAATAAAAAAAAATCCAACATTCAAACTAATTATAATTAATTTTGTTCAAATTTAAAATGAAAAAAAAACTGGTTAATTAAATCAATCTAAACCAATTGATTGATTTATTTTGGATCTTATCCGTGCTAGAAAAAGTTATTTAATGAAAATACTAACACTTGTGAAAACTTTTCTCTAAATAATTTTGAGAAAGGTTTTAATATATATATATATATATATATATATATATATATATATATATATATATATATATATATATATATATATATATATATGTATATATATTATATAGATATAGATTTCTATTCAAGTATAAAAACAAGGTATAAGATATTGCTCATTTTAAAAAGGTTTAAGCGTAAAAAAAAGTCTAAGGCATGATTCATTTTAAAAGACAAAACTAAACGAACGTTAGTGAGTTCAAAATAAAGACTACAAAGTCCTCCAATGAACCTAAAAATTTGATATAACACTGATTTATCGGTAAGGTCATAATCCAATTTAATCCACACTACATTACTAATAACAACCACCCACAAAATCAAGTTGTCATACCCCAAAACAGTTCGGGCCTACATTACTAATAACAACCACCCACAAAATCAAGTTGTCATACCGCAAAACAGTTCGGGCCCAAAACCTTGCGGCCCATCCCATACAGACACCATTAAAATCAAATTAAATAAAAGCCCAAATCGAATCGGTCCCAGCCCAATCCATATGTTGGGCCTAAATTTCCCTAAACCTTCTAAGACAAAATTAACAGCTGCGGAAAACATGGGTCAACCACCGTAGACAAAAACCAACTGCTGGGGAAGTTAACTTCGGATACTTGGTAACTTCTAGTAACTTCTCCGTTGATTACGGGAAACTGAAACTTCCATAACTGATTTTGAGGCCTATATAAAGCCTTCAGATATGAGAGCCAGGGGAGGATTCTTCTTGGAAAAATAGGGAGAGAAGAAAAAAAAAAACAGGAAAATGTAGAAACTGGCTGCAGTACAAAAGAAACGAGGCAGACCACCTAAGAATAGTAAGATTAGAAGGAAGGAGTACGAGCCGTCACAAGAAGAAGATCAAGCATTTTTGGAATCCAGGTAAGTAATGAATGACTCCATCATCTTTCTAGGTTAATTATGATTTCATTCTGGTATACACGAATCATTCCCATCCACACCATCTTAGGCCTAAACTCATCCTTTCCTTGTAAACTAAAAAAATAATAGTCTACCCTCTTGTATAAACAAAACCGAGTTCATATTGGTGTCAATAGGGCCGAATTCACTTCGGCCTAATCAAAAGCCAAATTCATCTCGACCTAATACTTTACACACACCCCGATTTCACACCCAGCTGAGTTCATTTCGGCCCAATCACAGAACCTCACTTAAGGTCGAATCCATATCGACCTGAACCCCCTAGAACCGATATTAACTAGTATCATCCCTCCCTAACCAAAGACCAGACCAGAACTACGTTGACTTTGACTCCTCTAAAGTCGAGGTACGTAGGCACAAGAGACATCCTTCTATCAAGTCATAAAATTAAAACAAAAATAATTTACTTCTATCATTGATTGTCCTTGACCTCAATCGAACCCAACTCTAAGCATTATCCTCCTAACCTCATTGCCGCTAACCTAGGGTAACTATCATGTGATAGGCATGTTGGGACACCCTGTGTTCCCTATGTGTAACCAACTCCCGAACCTTCAATTCTCTAATCCTTGGGCCAACCTTATCCTTGGTTTCCTAGCGTTCCTTAAAAAAACGCTAGTGGCGACTCCCAACGGCCGAATCCACTTCAGCCATTTCCAACCGAATTCACTTTGGCCTATTTCAACCAAACCTACACCTCATCACAAAACAGGTTGTGACAGATGGCGACTTCACTGGGGATATATTTATTTTGAGAGTTGAACCCTGTCCGGTTAGTTGCATAATGAAATTTAATGCATGGTTGAGATTGTATTTTTTTGGGATCATTGGGTTCCAAATGTTGCTTTATTATTCGATGTCCATGAAATCCTAGGATAGAGGACTTAAATGTGATTATTGTACATTGGAAATATTGGATAGCATCTCTTTAAGGTTTGCTTCAATTTGTGATTATACCAAAGAGTGTGAGTCCTATTCCCAGACCTGTGTGAATAGGGAGTGAGGGATGTGTTATGGTACCCATACTGGAGGTAACCTCTATACTAGTGACTATGAAAGTTCCACCTAGAATTGACTGTCTTGAGGGCGACCATACTCCGGGGATTCATTCCTGTCGTGGTAACGTCCCTTAGAAAGTCTATAGTTCTAGGAACCTAAAGTGAGATGTCTAGAAACCGAACAGTGAGGAACCATGAATATCTGAAATAAAATCAACCAAAATGAAATTAGCCGAAATGAAATTAGCCGAAACAGAATTAGCCGAAATGGAACCGGTTGAATATAGATAGTCGAAATCAGATCGGCCGGAATTAATTGGGCCGAAATCATAATTGTCAATCATACATTTCATGCACACAAAAAAAAAGTTGGGTCACATGCATATTAGTCTAGTCACATCCCCTTATATACATTCTAAAACAATCCATACATGACATTTTTTTGCATTCATCTAAATCACAAAAAGTTTTAGAAGATGGAAGTAGGAAATCAATCTCAAACCAGGCCATGGCGACATGTCCACGTTAAGTTACTAGATATGCAGTCTCTTTGGTACTGGGGTCTTTCTTTAAACGGTCAACAACGTAGAACTTTTGAGAAGAAACATGGTAATCTCATCAATATCCTAGATATCCAAGTGCAACCAATGGTGTTGGAGATGCTAGTCCAATATTACGATGTTTTCCTGCGGTGTTTTACTTTCAAGGACTTCCAGATAGCCCCTACTCTAGAAGAATACGAACGCTTTTTGGGACTTCCACTGGAAACATCTCCACAGTATCTCTACAGAGGACAGACTCCTTCTTAGAGTTCAATAGCAAAACTGCTAAGAGTAACAGAAACAAGACTAAGCAGAGAGAAGAAGATTCGAAACGGAATAGAAGGGATCTATAAGTCCTACTTAGATGAGAGACTATATCAGTTCAGACAAGATGAAGATTGGCCAGCATTTATTGACGTATACAGATTGTTAATATATGGACTAGTTTTATTTCCACATGGAGATGATTACATAGACTTGGTGGCCGCATATGCATACATGGCCAAAAGAGACAGAGGAGAAAACCCCACCATGGCATTGTTGGCCAATACTTATTATACCATGAACCACTATTGCAAACGGAGAGGAGGATATCTTAGATGCTGCATCCCTTTATTGTATCTATGGATGACATCCCACTTATTCCATAGTAAGATTAAATTAGCATGTCCAATAGAAAATTTTAAATGGTGCTGTATCAAAATCATGTCAAAGGACCTTTGGGCTAAGCACTTTGATCAGGTCACAGAAAGGACGATTCGATGGTATCCCATGTGGAACGAGAGAGAAGAGATTATCGTCAAATGCAGGGGGTTTCCTAATGTTCCACTTCTAGGAACTCTCGGAGCCATCAATTATAACCCTGAACTACTATCACGGCAAGCTGGATATCCTGTGATCAAGGTCTCCCCAAAAGAAGACTTGAGCCCTTTTGTAATTCATGGACTGAAAACCCAAGACGGAGAATTGCATAAGAAAATTAGACAGGCTTGGAGGAGTGTGATCAAAAAGGGAAAAGAATATGGAAGTAGGAGTTGTGGAGCCTCCATAGATTACAAAAATTGGTTGACAAGCCAAGCCAAGAAAAGCGAATCACCCCAACATCGGGATAGAAAAGTACAAACCTATGAAGCCCAAGAAACCATCCGAGTAAGAGAACTTGAAGAGGATCTAGCTCAAAAGGAGGTGGAGAGAAAGTCCTTAGAAAGAAGGCTGGAAGAGACCACGACTGCATTGGCATCTGTAAAACAAGAAATCTACAGGGAACGCCAATTAAGTGACCAGGCAAAAGAAAGGGCTCGAGTGGAGGAGAAGAACAAGCTGAAAATAGGAAGTTGTCTAAGGGCTGCAGAGCAGGAGATGTGCTTCCAGAGACTAGAACGAGACCCAGCGACCCTGGAGAAAGAACAACTGAAAGAGGCTCTATCTGCCCTTAAGGAAAGAGAAAAAGAGAGGGAAACCCAAATTCTCCATTTCCAAGAAAAAACCTGTCAATTAGAAAAAGAGTTAGCAAAAGCCAGGTCCACCAAAGAGCAGTTGATAAATCAGAGACAAAGAAGTGTCCTCGAATTAACCAAAGTTCGAGCCAAGGCAGAGAATGACGAAGCATACTACCAGGAAACCATCAAAGAGTTGAGGAGTACTTCGGAGACGTGGAAGCAGAGATGCCAAGATGTTGCCGACGAGGCGGAGGTCTAAGTACGGGCTGCCACTGCAGAGACCCCATTCTGGAAATATCGATACATCAAGCTAACATAGCTAGCTAATCAACCATTGGTTGACATCCTAAGAAGTCTTCGTGCAGCTGAAGGCATGGTCGATCCTACGAAAACCCCAAGAGAAGTCTCACAATTTTTAGCACTCTGTAGGGAGTTATATGATGGTTTGAAAAAGATGTCTGCCCCACCGTAGAAATAGAGAAGTTGATGTCAAATAATAGACCCCATTGTTCAATGAAATGTTTTCTATCTACTTAATGAAATGCTTTTCTATTCTATCTTTGAAACGATTCGTGATTAGAGGATACTCATGCACACATATCATCCATTACTTACATGCATGCATTCATTATTAAAAAAAACAAAAAAAATAATAATAAAAAATAAATAATCCAGGGAAAGAAGAATAATCGCACCTTACCAAAAATATCGTACCAGATCTAAAGCCAAAAATGTGGAGGATATGATCGAGAGTTTAGAACAACAAAACCAAGAGCTGCGAGGAGAAAATCAAGAATTAAAGGGTGAAATGATGCAAATACGATAACAAATGAATAAATTATACGAATTGTTCACTCAGAAAATGACGATTAACGCAGTGCCCGCACAAGGAACTCCTACTCACCCTCCAGGATATGCGCCCCAGCCTTATGAGATGCCTTATGGAGAGAATACTAATACAGAAGACCAACAGGAATGTCAAAGACAAGAACAGGCCGAAAACTTTGGAGGGGGGCAAATACAAGGACAAAGGACGATCCCTAGAGCAACTGTCTACTACCATCTGCCTCAAAACCTTAATATGACAGTAGCACCCCCTCCAATCAGTAATGAAAAGCTTAGTTCCTTAGAAGAGCGACTACGAGCCATAGAAGGTACAAGCAGTCATGGCTTAGACGCTACTGACCTTTGTCTGGTGCCAAACATAAGCTTTTATCCGTCAATACAAATACAATGAAGACATGGCCCCTGACCGCTCTCGACTACAAAACATGTCAAAAAAGGAATCAGAGGGATTTAAAGATTACGCATAGAGGTGGGGCAAACTAGCAGCGCAAGTGCAGCCACCTTTGTCTGAAAAAGAGATGGTTACAAAGTTCATAGATACTCTCCCCTCACCTTTTTACGATAAAGCTGTAGGAAGTGTGGCAACAAATTTTGCAGACTTAGTCACTGTTGGGGAAAAGGATCGAGTCGGCATTAAGAGAGGAAAGTTTTCTCAAACCCCCAGTAACACTGGATTTGCCAAAAAAGAAACAACAGGGTTCGAAAAGAAAAAATGGGAAACTAACGCCATTTTAGTGCACCCTTCCAGTCAGAATAAAATCATACTGAGCAAATCAGAAGCCACAACTTCTATAGATCCAACACCTACGCCCAACAGAGAAAGTTCGTCAAATACTACAAACAACCATTCTGGTGGAAGAAACAGAGTCTTCACCCTTATTCACATGTCATACACGGCTTTGCTCCCCAAACTGTTGCAAAAAAATGTAATAGCAGTTCTACCCCTGGAACCATTAGAACCCCCATACCCTAGAAGTTACGACCCTAATGCAAAATGTGAGTATCACGCAAGGGCCATGGGGCATTCGATTGAAAGATGTTGGAGTTTCAAACATAAGGTCCAAGACTTGATAGACGCAGGATGGCTCGGATTCGAAGAGAATGAGCCAAATGTAAGCACTAATCCCCTTCCTGCTCATGGAGGACAATCAATAAACGCCTTGAGCCATGAAATTCAAAGTCCTGAAAGAAGGGAAGCAAGTCTCGTTAGGTTAGAAGAAGTAGTTGTGTTGGAGCAAACGGATAACCATCCGCAAAAACCCTTAATTATCCGTTATGATCCGATCTACTGACCCCGTGCACCATTGATTATCCAAATTGCAGCCAAGCACGCCTACAAAGACGATCATGGTGTGCCTTGGCAATATGATTCTTGCATAGAAGAGGCATTAGTAGAACTTATAAATGATGAGGCCGCCAAAGAAGTCATCAACATAGTAGAAGTTAGAGGTATAACTCGAAGCGGTAGAACCTACTCCCCAGAAACTTTAAAGAGGAAGTCCCCAACCCCCGAGAAGATCGTAGAAGCCTCAAAAGGAAGAGAGGCCGAAGAATTCCTGAAGCTTATCCGGTATAGTGAATACGAGTTGCTAGAGCAAATGAACAAAACTTCAGCACGTATCTCACTTCTCTCCTTGTTATTGAATTCAGAAGGCCATCAAAATCTGCTCTTAAAAGTACTGAAAGAGGCACATGTGGCCTAAGATATCACCATAGAGAAGTTCGGAGGAATGGTTAACAACCTCACTAGCAAGATATGTCTGACGTTCTCGGAAGAGGAAGTACCAAAAGAAGGAAGAAGGCACAACCAACCTCTCCACATTCAGTAAAATGTGGAGAATATATGATCGCACGGGTCTTGATTGACAATGGCTCTTCCCTTAATGTCCTACCTAAGATTACCTTGGACAAATTATGTTCTATTGACTCTCGATTAAGAGATAACTCGGTAGTGGTTAGAGCATTTGATGGCTCTAAGCGAGAGGTCATAAGAGAAATCACCCTTCCTATTTATGTGGGCCCCATGATGTTTGATGTTGTTTTCCAAGTCATGGACATCTTCCCGACTTATAGTTGTCTCTTGGGGACACCTTGGATTCATGCCGCAGGTGCCGTCCCGTCCTCCCTCCACTCGAAAGTGAAATTCATCACAAATCATCAATTGATTAGTGTGATGGGAGAAAAAGAGTTGGTGACTAGTACCCCTACGCCTGAGGAATATATAGAAGGAGAAGAGGAAGCTTTAGAAACATCCTTCAAGGCCCTAGAAATTGCCAATTCAGAGAATATAAGTGCCACCTCAACTACGGAAAAAATGGCAATCAGAGTGATGATTAAAGAAGGTTACCAGCCAAATAAAGGATTAGGACCCCACTTGAGTGGAATTTCCACTCCAATCAGGATACAAGAGAATAAGGAAAGAACCAGACTCGGTTACAAGGGGGACGATCAAGGAAAATACATAGGTTCACTCCCAAATCAATCCAGTTTAGACCAATACTTCATCAGTGGAGGTGTTGCGATGATAAGAGATGAACCAGGAAGCTGGCAAGGGGAACTTCACAAGAGCAAAGAAGGATTGACCAACTGGACCGTCGAAGAACTCTCCGATGAGGATCTTTTCACAATGTAATCAACTTGTAAATGTCTTTTAAGACGAAATTTGATTAATGGAATAAAAGCATGCATCTTTATGTGTTTCCTTCTTCATTTTCTCTTTTTCTTCTTTTCTTGCTTTTTCATATAAATCCACTCTAAGATAAAATTCATTTCAAAAATAAAACAGCACAAACAATGAGCCCTCTCTAAACAATAATGTTATCCACATAAATGAAGATCCTAGCCCGACTGAGGAATCATTAAGGATGATGGTGCTGAAATCAAAGCCTTGGTGGAAATGGAAAAGTGGATAGAACGGGAGAAACCAAAATTTCAACCCTGGGCTGAAGAACTCGAAAGTGTCAATCTAGGTGATGAGAAGGAAAAGAAAGAAGTAAAAGTGGGGAAACAAATGCCCCCAGATTTAAGAATTGAACTCATAGAACTCTTAAAAGAGTATTTTGATATATTCGCATGGTCATATCGTGATATGCCGGGTCTAAATCGAGAGATTTTGGAACATAAACTGCTCTACTCCTGAATGCAACCCCTGTCCGTCAACAGCTACGAAGAATGAAACCTGATATAGCTCTGAAAATTAAGGAAGAAGTGGAAAAACAATGGAACGCGAGATTCTTGGCTGTAGCAAATTATCCACAATGGGTGGCAAACATAGTGCCCGTACCCAAAAAAGATGGAAAAGTGCGAATGTGTGTCGATTATAGGGACCTAAATCGTGCCAACCCCAAAGATAATTTTCCCTTACCACACATCGACATACTCGTGGATAATGCAGCACGACACGCCTTCTTTTCTTTCATGGATGGATTTTCAGGGTACAATCAAATTCTAATGGCGGAAGAAGATAGGGAGAAAACAACATTCATCACTTTTGGGGGAACCTTTTGCTATAAAGTAATACCATTTGGACTAAAAAATGTAGGGGCAACATATCAAAGAGCAATGATGACTCTGTTTCATGATATGATGTACAAAGAAATCGAAGTATATGTGGATGACATAATCGCAAAGTCCACATCCTCGGAACAACATTTGAAAGATTTAAGGAAGTTGTTTGCCAGACTCCGCAAATATCAATTGAGACTCAACCCGACCAAATGTACTTTTGGTGTAAAAAACGGGAAGTTACTGGGTTTCGTAGTAAATGAAAGAGGTATTGAGATAGACCCAGATAAAGTAAAAGCTATCCGAGAAATGCCTACGCCTAAGACCGAATTAGAAGTTCGAGGTTTTCTGGGACGAATAAATTTCATATCCAGGTTCATCTCTCAATTAACAGAAACATGCAGTCCAATCTTCAAACTGCTCCAGAAGAAACATAAAAATGAATGGGACTTAGAATGCCAAAAAGCTTTTGAAAAAATCAAGCAATACCTAGAAAATCCTCCAATCCTTGTCCCAGCAGTTCAAGGAAAACCCTTAATTCTTTATCTAATCATACTCGATGAATCCATGGGTTGCATGTTGGGACAACAAGATGAAACTGGAAAAGAACGTGTCGTTTACTATCTTAGCAAGAAATTCACGAATTGCGAGAAAAGGTATCCAACACTGGAACAAACTTGTTGTGCATTAGTTTGGGCAACTAAAAGGCTCAAACAATATCTGTTGTCACATACTACTTGGCTAGTAGCCAAAATCGATCCCATTAAATATATACTCGAGAAACCCGCCTTAACAAGACGGATAGCTCGATGGCAAATGGCCTTGTCTGAATATGACATCGTCTTTGTAAACCGCAGCGCTATCAAAGGAAGTGCCCTAGCTGAACATCTGGCTTATCACCCCTTGACAGAACCACAACCCTTATACCATGAATTTCCAAATGAACATATTACGGCAACTGTAGAAATCGAACCACAAAATGAAAACGAATGGACAATGTGGTTCGCGCGAGCATCCAATATATTGGGAAATGGAATTGGGGTGGTTCTGAACTCTCCAAAGGATCAATGTTTTCCTTTCTCAGCCAAATTGGGATTTGATTGCACAAACAACATGGCAGAATATGAAGCCTGCATTATAGGACTACTAATGGCTCTAGAACATCAAGCCAAAAGACTCAAGGTATACGGAGATTCAGCTCTGGTTATTTATCAGCTTCGTGGAGAATGGGGAACACGGGATGTTAAATTAATTCCATATCATGATCATGCAAAAGAGATAATGGGGGCATTTGACGCTATTTCCTTCCATCATGTGCCTCGCGAAGAAAATCAAATGGCTGATGCTCTAGCAACTCTATCAGCCACAATGCAAGTCAATGAAGGGAAAGAGATAACTATCCACGTCCGACAGCAATCTCGCATGGCCTATTGTCAATATCTGGGCCAAGACACAGCAGAAACAGACCTAGAACCGTGGTACTTTGATATAAAGAGATATCTGGAAAAAGGTGAGTACCAGAAGGAGCCTCCAGAAAATAACAATAGAACATTGAGGAGACTGGCTACAGGTTATCTCCTAAGTGGTACTACAATGTACAAGAGAAACGCTGATATGACGCTCCTCCGATGTGTAGATCAGCGAGAGGCAGAACAAATTATAGAGGAAGTTCATGAAGGAAGTTTTGGTACACATGCCAATGGTCATGCCTTGGCTCGTAAAATACTTCGAGCGGGATATTACTGGACTAAGATGGAATCAGATTGTTACCAGCATGTTCAGAAATATATAAAATGCCAGATTCATGCCGACCATATCAATGTAGCTCCTTCTACTTTACACAACATGACTTCTCCCTAACCCTTCTCCATATGGGGTATAGACATGATCGGACCCATTGAGCCCAAAGCTTCCAATGGACACAGATTCATCTTGGTGGCTATTGATTATTTCACCAAATGGGTAGAAGCCACTTCATACTCCACAGTTACGCGTAACGTAGTGGTAAATTTCATCAAAAGAGACATTATATGTCGGTACGGTCTCCCAGCTCACATCATTACAGATAATGGTACAAATTTAAATAAAATGATGACAGAGTTGTGCGAGCAATTCAAAATTCGTCACCACAATTCTACGCCTTATCGTCCCAAAATGAACGGAGCAGTAGAGGCAGCCAACAAAAATATTAAGAAAATAGTACAAAAGATGGTGGTGACTTACAAAGACTAACATGAAATGCTACCTTACACATTACACGGTTACCGTACCTCGGTCCGAACATCCATGGGGGCAACTCCTTACTCCCTAGTCTATGGTACAAAAGCAGTCCTTCCTATAGAGGTTGAAATACCCTCTTTGAGAGTTTTGGCTGAAGTCGAATTAGAAGAAGCCGAGTGGATCCAACAATGGCTCGACCAGTTGAATATGATTGATGAAAAAAGACTGAATGCCTTATGTCATAGTCAACTCTATCAGAAAAGAATCAAGAAAACCTTTGACAAAAAGGTTAGACCACGCATCTTCAAAGAGGGAGACATGGTACTCAAAAAAATATTGTCCAATACTAAAGATCAAAGAGGAAAATGGACACCTAAATACGAAGGACCATATATAGTAAAACACGCCTTCTTAGGTGGAGCTTTGATTCTGACTAATGTTGAAGGCCATGATCTCAAACATCCCATCAATGCGGATGCAGTTAAGGAGTTCTTCCCTTGAAAATTCCACGAAGGCAATGATGAAAGCATGCACACTTAGTTGAGGCTGAAGGAAGGTTAAGGAAATCAGACATGTGATTAGCATTATCAAATTCAGCATTAGGCCAACCCATTTTCGTCTCAATTATCCATTTGTAATCAACTTTTATTTAATGAAATTTCACTATTTTACCTCTTGTTCCTTCTCTTTATGACGTATGCTAAAATCCACTAATCAAAACAAAGAAAAAACATTATTACAAAGGATCTAAAAAGTAAGAGGACTCTGGCAGTAAATAAGTTAATCAAATCTGAATAAATCCTAGAAGTTCCGATTCAATTCAAGAAAAAGGTCTTCAAGAGTGACGATGGAAAGATACACTCCTTGGTTCCTATCATTCTATAACTCTGGTCATAAGGTGCAAAAAAAAAATAAATAAATAAAAAATAAAAAAGGGAGAATTGCATTGCATACATTAGGCATCGTGTTTGCATAAATTAAATATCAAGTTTATTAAATTCATTTCGGTTAAGAAAGGCTAAGATCATTTCGGCTAAGTTACAAGGTAGGAGTTAGTTCCATTTCAGCTAGAGAAATCATTAAAGGTTGAATTCATTTCGGACTCTTTTTAGTCAAGGTAAAATAAAGTCGAAGAGGAAAAGCTATATATTAGTAAACATAAACATAAAAATAGGGGACAAAGTAAAAACACTTAGAAAAATACATTTCCATAAAACGTCTTTCTTTACCATCATTATTAAGGAGGAGGAGGATCAAGAAGGGAAACAAGCTTCCAATCTCTAACATCTTTTGTCATCGCATAAGAACTTAAATCAAAATTGGGGACAAGAAAAGCTATCTGCCTAAAGGCTTTGTTGAAACCCTCTTCATGTTGCTCCATTATAGAGTCTTCCAAGAGTGCCACCCTCTCTGTAAGCTCTTCTTTCTCTGCCTCCAGCGCAACAACCTTCGTTCTTGTTACCTTCAATTCTTCTTCATTATTCTTTAAAGCTATCCCCAATTTTGATTTGACCTCCTTATAAGAAGATAAGACCGCTTCTACTTCGGCCACCCTGCCCTTAGCCATAGTCAAATCTTTGGACATGGCATTAGAAGACCTTTGTACAGAAGATAGAGATGTCTTCAACTTAGCTATCTCGCCTTCATACACAGTCGCCTTAGTCTTCCATTTTAAGGTCTCGACTTCAAATGTAGCATGTTTATCCTTCAATGACCTCACTTGCTCAATTCATCTTCATTATTCTTTAAAGCTATCCCCAATTTTGATTTGACCTCCTTATAAGAAGATAAGACCGCTTCTACTTCGGCCACCCTGCTCTTAGCCATAGTCAAATCTTTGGACATGGCATCAGAAGACCTTTGTACAGAAGATAGAGATGTCTTCAGCTTAGCTATCTCGCCTTCATACACAGTCGCCTTAGTCTTCCATTTTAAGGTCTCGACTTCAAATGTAGCATGTTTATCCTTCAATGACCTCACTTGCTCCTCGGCCTCAATAGCCTTAACCTTCCATTTTCCCATTTTGGCTTCCGCTACAGTAGCCTTAGTCTTCCATTGCATCATCTCGGCTTCTACTATAGTAGCCTTGGATTTAGAAGTCGCGAGATCAGCCCATAAACCTTCACGGTCAGCTTTTAATTTGGCCAACTCGGCCTTATTTCGATCATTCTCAACCTTCAAGTTAGCATTGGCCTTCACCATCTTCTCAAACTCTTTTTTATTCAAGGCCTTTCTGGCCACAATATGTTCAGCCCTTTTAACTAAACCTATACCTCTAGGGAGGCTAAAGAGCGAACATGATAAGCCTCCAACATGTCAAAGGTGTTGTCAGCCCCAATAGTAACCAATAACCCTCGATCTTATTGAGGAATGGACTACGGTTGAAGCATACTGCGGATGGAGTAGTATAACAAGGAGTTGGTGCCAGATGGAGCAGTATAACAAGGTAAACCTCCAAGAGGTAGCTTGGGGCTAGAAGTCACTATCACCTTCCCTTTTGGTTGACCCTGAGATATGGACAAAGACATAGTGCCTTTTCCTTTCTTCCTAGGAACCTCCTCAGTAGTTGGAGTAGTGGCTTTCCTTTTATTTGAAGCCTCGGACATAAGACCTTCACCAGTCTGAACTAGTCCCTCATCAACCATTAAAGAAGCTGACGACTTCTCGGTCACAATAGGTGCTGCCACCTGTTCAGCTGAATTCAGAACTAACTTCTCGGCTACAGGAACTGTCGATTCCTTCTCGGCTACAGGAATCGTCGATTCCTTCTCGGCCATAGGGTTTGCCGACTCCTTCTCGGCTACAAGAATCACCGGTTCCTTCTCGGCAGAAGAAGAAACCGATACCACTTCGACTGCATCCGATTCCTTCTGGGTTGAAACATGTTCGGTGGACAATATCCCTTTAGCTTTACGAATTAAGGCATCCATGTCCAGACCCTTCTTCTTCAACATACCTACAAAAAAAGGAAAGAGAGAAAGATGAGAAAAATTCGGCACAAGGCCGAGTCAGTTCAAAGAAAAATGCTCAAAATACTTACTTCTCATGTAATCTTGGGAACCATCTTCCCCTATAAGAGCAACCAGTTCTCGGCAATTCATGTCGTGTGACAATTCATCCAAAAGCTGAAAAACAGCCTTTTCTTCAGAAGATAATTGACTCTTAGGAGTCACTTGATCACGCATGGGGAGCTTCCAATACAAAGGAAGGGGTTGTCGGTTAGAACAAAAAGATGTTTTGCCCAAGGCTGTAATCTTCAAAAAACGATTTTTGAAGCCTTTATAGGAAGTTGTGTAGGTGGTGAACAAACTGGTGTTAGGCAAGGGGGTAAGGGATACCCATCCAACTTTCTTCCCTACCCTAATGGTATAATGATTCAAGAAAACCTAGGTGAAAGGAGTCATCATCAATGCCTGACATACTATTTTGAAAGCCTGTAAAGCAGCCCACCCATTGGGATGGAGTTGTGAAGGCGCTATTCCTATTGTTTGTAATACCTCAGTAGTAAAATGATCTAAGGGGAAAGATATTCCTAAGTCCAAGATGATGGTTTCATACATATATATAAAATCACTCTCTCCCTTCCTAGGTATATAACACACTCGTTCCGATGGAGAACAGTGTGTCAAAGCAAACTGAGGAGGGTGTAGCCCATGAACCCATTCCTCTTGCTAAGATAAAGACTCCACTTCGAAGTCAGCCATGTTGGAGTGATAGGATAACACATCCTCATGAACCCACTCGAAATGTTCCTCCCCTAACCCCAAGGAAGAAGAAGACCCAGAAGTAACCCCCTCAGCCATAGCCACAGGTGTAGCTACTATGGTACCAGAGTTCGACGAGGACGAAAGAGAACAAAAGGAAGAAGAACTCTTAGAAGTACCTGACATTTTGGAATAGACGCGGAGAACCTCTGGAAATGTTGGGAATGCAAAGAGGAAAATAAGATATTTGAAAGAAAAAACGAAACCAGCAGAGTAAATCCTTCGAAAAAAAGAGAGGCTATATATAGAGTATGAAAGGGTTTCTTAAAACCCCGTAAGACGTCATTAATGAGACGTAACCCCCCAGGGCAGCGTAATCATTACGCTACCAGATTAAATGCGCCCCCAAAACGAAAAGACACATTAAGTTGCTCTAGGCAACAAAGCGTCACATTAGAAATGAAGGATTATACAATTCAAATTTTAAACACCTACACGTGGTGACAATGCCACTTCATCCTCATCAATGCCATGTCAGCGCCATGTCATCGCATCCGAATCAAAGTTGTTTTGGTCAATACCGAAGCCATATCGGTTCTGTTGGGCCGGCATGACCCCGACGAAGCCATATTGGTTCATTTGGACTGACACGATCTCGACAAATCCCGAGACCTTTTCGGCAGCATAGATAAAAGCCATAAAATCACAAATCAAGCCCCAGTGGACAACCCAATGTTGATCAAACACTAAGATATAAACAAATTTTCGACGCATTTTATTCAACCTTGGGCACCTAGAGGAAAGCCCATCAACCTTTAAATTTGGACCCCTATTGGACAGTCCAAATATTTCTTTCGACAACCTTGGACACCTAGAGGAAAGCCCATCGACCTTTAAATTGGGACCCCTATTGGACAATCCAAATACTTCTTTCGACAACCTTGGGCACCTAGAGGAAAGCCCATTGACTTTTAAACTTGGACTCCAGTTAGACAGTCCAATGTTCATCTTCAACAATCATGGGTACCTAAAGGAAAACCCATTAATTCTTAAACTTGGACTCCCATTGGATAGTCCAATACCTCTCTGACAACGTTAAAGAAAATCTAGTCCAAAAAATAAATGAGAATCTTTATTCATGCTCACTATAGGAGAATTGAAACCTCCCTAAAGTAAGCCATAAATAAAGAGGGGGCAACTGTCATACCTCAAAACAGTCCGGGCCCAAAACCTTGCAGCCCATCCCATACAAACACCATTGAAATCAAATTAAATAAAAGCCCAAACTGAATCGGTCTCGACCCAATCCATATGTTGGGCCTAAATTTCCCTAAACCTTCTAAGACAAAATTAACTGCTACGGAAAATACGGGTCAACCACCGCAGACAAAAAGCAACCGCTGGGGAAGTTAACTGTCAGATACTTGGTAACTTCCAATAACTTCCCCGTTGATTACGGGAAACTGAAACTTCCATAACTGATTCTGAGGCCTATATAAAACCTTCAGATATGAGAGCCATGAGAGGATTCTTCTTGGAAAAATAGGGAGAGAAGAAAAAAAAAAGGAAAAGGTAGAAACTGGCTACAGTACAAAAGAAACGAGACAGACCACCTAAGAATAGTAAGATTAGAAGGAAGGAGTGCGAGCCGTCACAAGAAGAAGATCAAGCATTTTTGGAATCCAGGTAAGTAATGAATGACTCAATCGTCTTTCTAGGCTAATTTTGATTTCATTCTGGTATACACGAATCATTCCCATCCATACCATCTTAGGCCTGAACTCATCCTTTCCTTGTAAACTAAAAAAATAATAGTCTGCCCTCTTGTATAAACAAAACCGAGTTCATATCGGTATCATTAGGGCCGAATTCACTTCGGCTTGATCAAAAGCCAAATTCATCTCGGCCTAATACTTTACACACACCCCGATTCCATACCCAGTCGAGTTCATTTCGGCCCAATCACAGAACCTCACTTAAGGCTGAATCCGTATCAGCCTGAACCCCCTAGAACCGATATTAACTAGTATCATCCCTCCCTAACCAAACACCAGACCAGAACTACGTTGACTTTGACTCCTCTAAAACCGAGATATGTAGGCACAGGAGACATCCTTCTATCAAGTCATAAAATTAAAACAAAAATAATTTACTTTTATCATCGATTGTCCTTGACCTCCATCGAATCCAACTCTAAGCATTATCCTCCCAACCTCATTGCCGCTAACCTAGGGTAACTATCATGTGATAGGCATGTTGGGACACCCTGTGTTCCCTATGTGTAACCAACTCCCAAACCTTTAATTCTCTAATCCTTGGGCCAACCTTATCCCTGGTTTCCTAACGTTCCTTAGAAAAACGCTAGTGGCAACTCCCAACGGCCGAATCCGCTTCGGCCATTTCCAACCGAATTCACTTCGGCCTATTTCAACCAAACCTGCGCCTCATCACAAAACAGGTTATGACACAAGCACATCCACTAAAATATAATTCTACATTCTACTTTAAAAAATTAAAAATTATATAATTGTGTAATAATTTTTTATATTATTTTCATAGTATTTGTTTGATTTATTTGTATTATTAAGAAATCTCTTATGGAAAGAATATAGAGTAAGATTTTTCCATATAAAGAAAATGTTAGAAAAATATTATTTTAAAATAATATGTGAAGTTGCTGGGATGGTCAGGCTGCCAGGAAGATTCCCTTTCCACGAGAACTTAATTTTGAAATGCAAAATTTGAATCTCACACAATCACGTGAGAAAATTAGTAAAGAACCCTATTTTAATTCCTGAAAGATAATTTTATTATAGATTTAATATCCTCTGAGTTTTTTAATGTTTTTAAACAAAACTGTGGTTTGCAATGCTAGAAAAAGATTAAAAAAATAAATAAAAACACAAGAAACATAAAGTAATATTTTTCACATCTTTAAATTGTTACGGTAGAGAACTCAACAAATGAAAAGATGAAAAGTAATATATATTATTTATAAGAGAAATAAATATATGTATATTTTTATAATATTTTTATTTTATGTGAAAAGCTTGTTTCATAAAAAATTCATAAAATTATATATCTATAAAATATTTTTATTAAAATATAAATAAATAATTAATAAATCATTAAGCAATTTTTAAGTACCTAACTTGTCCAGTCAATAGTTAATCAGAAAAAAGGTGATGTATTATAATTTTGTATCTTTGGATTTTGCTGGCGTTTTAATAAATTTAAGATAATGAATTTGTTTAAAAAACACTAAACTTTACCTAATTTTAAAACACCATGAAATTGTAATTTCCGATGAGAAGTCTATAATTCAATTTGTAAGTAGACCCTTTCATACATAAATTTAAGCACAAGTTATATGATGAACACGTGATAATCTTCAAAAAGAAAATCAAAGTTCATTTTTTTTAATTTAATTTAAATTATTATATATTCTCTATTCTATAAAAACAAAACAAATAAAAATAATTAATAATTAAGACTTAAATAAATTTTTTATTCTTATAATATATGATCACTTTCATTTTAATTCTCTTAATTTTTTTATCCCTATTAAAAAATTATTTTATTTTAGTCCCAACATCCTTGTTTTAATCTGACTAAAACAGTAAAATTTTGATATTAATCCCTTTCATATTAAATTTCCTCATTTTAATTTCTATTATTTAGACAAAACATCAAGTCTATTATTCAAACTCTATGTTTAGTAATCTAGCTTATAAGTTAGCTTAGCTGAAAGCTTATAAGCTAACTAAAACTTATAAGATAGGAGTTAAAAAACTAAAAATTTATAAGTTAAATAATTAAAATAAGTGTATAGTAAAATTAACTAATAATAAATATAAAATAACATTTAAATATTTGATTATAAAATTAAAAAAAAAAGATAAAAAAAACTTAAAATAAAATTAAAAAATAAAAAATTAGTGCCTTATAAACTAATTTATTTTCACAAGTCAGTTTAAACTTATAAAAATAAATTAAAAACTATTAAAATAACTTGTGTACCAAACAAACTTATTTTAGTCAAAATTTATAAATTAATCAAAATAACTTATAAACTACTAAAATAACTTACTAAATACATTCTTAATTATTTCATAGCATAAATAAAAAAATTCCTAATATCAATAACTATGATTACAGTTCTAGGAGGGAGTCATAACTCCACGCTGCAATCCTTTCATTCTAGTGGCATGTTTCAATGTTCAACATTTTTTTTTTCTAAATTAGATAGTAATCAAACCATGTTCATATTCAGAATATAGCATCCCTTTTATGGAAGGATAAGTGAAGTGATTATTGTTCATAGACAAACTTCCCCCCAAGTCTTTATTAGTCACCTCATCTTCCAGTTTCTTGTTTGCAAGCAACCAATTTATACCTTAATTACACAAATAATGACACAACACTATTCCATCAATCCTTCCTTTGACACAACATTTTGCAGAGTAAATGCACTAATGTCATTCAATAACAATATGTTTCTGCTGAGTTGAGAATGTAAGATATTTATTTTACACTCATTGCATAGAAATTAGACTCATTTCGGGGTGTGAGAAGTGATATGATGAGAAAGAAAGAGAGAGATATAAAAGAAAAATGGAAATGAAAAAGAGATAGAAGAGAAAATGAGTATATGTTTATAATTACTTGAAATATATCACAAACTAGAGAAAATCTAATTTGAATAGAAAGGATTAAAATCTTGAGCAGTGATCGACATTAGCACCACCATAGAACAAAGCTTTATTGTGATTTCATAATAGATGAAAAGAAAAAGTGAATATGAAGTAACAAGTACAAACTCTAGCGAGCATCCTTGGATAAAAGAAGGTCATCCACTTTCCGGGCATTGCATAGCTCATCAGTGCAATCACCTCTCTCAAAAACAGCAGCTGCCCCCATTCCAGTACCTATGCACATTGATATAACTCCAAATCGACAGTCCCTGCCACGTTTCTTCATTTCATGCAACAGCGTTGCTACACATCGAGCACCTACCAAAAACAATAGGAATGCCCTCTATTATTCGTATTTGACAAGTACAATTGACACCCTTAAGGCACTTGTTAAGGAATCAAAAAGTGAAACTTTTTATTAGCAATTATGCTAGAACTGCAATAGAAATCACAGGAGAGTGCATTGTTTATCAAGATCCTGCTAACCAGTGCCCTTAAAGCACCTGTTAAAGAATCAAAAGTGAAATTTTTTTATTGGAAATTATGTTGGAATTGCATTGTAAGTCACAAGAGAATTTCCAATAAAAAAACTTTTCACTTTTAATTCCTTAACCAGTTCCCTTAGGACACTGGTTAGCATTTTCCTTTATTCATTTTGTTCTTATATTTCTATAGGATATATCTTGCAGTATCTATACCCTAATTTTGGACTTAGGATAGGAATGAAGCTTTCGTCTGGTTTCTAATCAACTCCACAAGTAAGCTCATTATTTGGAGGTATATGTGGGTCTCCCATGCATAGTAGAACTCTTAAACTGGCAATAGAACCAATGGAGGAACTAATTGAAATAACAGCCTAATCATGGTTAAAACATGGTCAAACCAAAGTTTGATTGTATTTTATATATTAGATTTATGTTTCAAACAAGTTACATTAGTTATTTTTGAACATAAAGAAAAATTGTATATAACTATATATCATACACTATGAGCACAATAATCAACAGACTAACTTGGTTGAGTGGCACATCAATCACTTTACATCCAAGGGATTCAGGTGAGTCATCCCCAATTTGGTGTCAAATCCTCACCTAGTCAAGTTGTATTGATCGACAAGTTCAAGGTTGTTCCAATCAGCCAGTCCAGTTTTCTTACCTAAGTTGATCATATGTTTGATTATATCTCTTACTTGATCAACTACCTAAAAGAAGGGGAACTTCTGTAGGTCTTAATTATAGTTTGTCCCTCACCCACTTTTCCATTTGGCCCCTACATCTTCAATCATTATTTCAACTCGCAGTTCATCCCAAAAATTTTCAAATTTGCACGAGTTTCATCAGATTAGGGTAAACCTTCAGCAGTAAATTCTACTTTATGGTCATTAGCTACTTCAGCTACAGGCAAGATATTTCTTGCATAGGTATGAGTAAGGGTCACTTCCGAAAAGAAAAGAACACATGTATGAGTAATTTTATTATATATATAAATGAGAATAGCTGATTGCTTTTGTAATCAGCAGTGGTGTTGTTGCATTTGAAATGTAAGAATAGAAGTTGTGGTATGCACCTGTTGCACCCAGAGGATGCCCAATTGCCATTGCACCTCCATTAACATTGATCTTTTCTGGATCAAGCTCTAGTCTTTTACGGCAATATACGAACTGCGAAGCAAATGCCTTAACACAAGCAAATTATTGTAGTGAGTATATATTTTCAAACAGAGAAAAAGAAGAATATAACAAACACATTGATCAAATCAAATACCTCATTTATTTCAAAAAGATCAATGTCATCGAGCTCTAGACCTGCAGCCTTCACAGCAACAGGAATTGCAGCAGCAGGGCCAATACCCATGATGGCTGGATCAACACCAACTGCTGCAAAAGTCCTACATGACAGCCAACAAATGATTTTCCACAGATTAAAAAGAATAATTTTTATCCTTATCAATTTCACAATTTATGTACAGCAAAAATATGATTTATGATTTAAGGATGGAATACAATTCATGAAGAAAAGGATAAATATATAAATATGAAATTCTGGTTCCTGAAAGACATGTTTGACAAGTTTGTTCCATAAATTGTTGTCTTCCTAGATAATACTGTATGAGTAAAGGGATTGAGTTTTGCATTTAGGGATCTAGTCTCATGCAACTTCTTTTTCATTTTTCTAAAATAAAAATGTAATCACATAGTATGAGACCAAGGAATATGGTCCTATAACGAAGTGGACAAAAGCAGGAATTTGTCAATGCTTGTGTTTTTAATGTATTTTGAGCTATGTGCTACTATTATGCTTGATGAACCAAGCACTCTATGGTGAATACTTGTGTCAGAAGTTGCTGGTATAGTTGACAAGAAAGTTGGTACTACTAACCTAGTAGGACTTGAGAACCATATAAATACGACCAGCATAAGAAGGAACTACAATAAATATATCATATATGAAACCAGGTGAAGTATAAACATATGTTGTTAGGCCAAAACAAAGAAAAAATATATTACTCCGGCAAGTTACTAAGTTAGCAATGATTTAATATTTGTCCCAAAATAATTTTCTTTTTCAATTTTTTTAAACTTGTATCTTCTTGTTTAAAGAGGAGGGAAATCTATCAGCCATTCCTTTCTTCATAGAGCACACAGCATGTCAATTTGAAATCAGTATATAAATACTGCCAAGGACTAAAGCTTCCATGTTACAGATGAAGTACCTGAATACACCAAGAATGGGTAGCCCCTTTTGCATCGCAACACTTCTTTTCATCAGCAGAACAGCTCCAGCACCATCACTCACCTGGCTAGAATTACCTAAAGCACATGCATCATATGATTAAACATAGTATATCAACTAGAAAGGATTTGAAGAAACGAACCAGGATTTTATGATCTTACCAGCAGTAGTGGTTCCATCTTTCTTGAACACAGCTTTAAGCTTCCCTAGATCAGACACTGTTGTGCCAGGTCGAATTCCATCATCAACAGAAATGGTGACAGATTTCTCCTCACCAGTTTTTGGGTCCACAATCTGTAGGGGAAAAAGGTTTTATTAAGCGCCTAAGACCCAAACGAAAGATTCAATATACCCTGTAATGGCAAATACCTTGGTGGAAACTGGGATAATTTCGTCTTTAAATTTACCAGCAGCAGTAGCTGCAGCAGCTCGCTTGTGAGATTCAACCTATCAACATCATTGTTAAGAAGATTCAGTTAAGGGGTGTTAAAATATAAAATAGAACAAAATGCTGCGTTAATTTTAAACATATATCCAACTTACTGCAGCCTGGTCTTGCTCCTTCCTTGAAACCCCAAAGCGATTTGCAACATTTTCAGAGGTAATCCCCATTGGAAGAAGGCAGTTTTGTGCTTGTTCAAACATTTTTACCTGTCACAACACCGAAGAAAACATCATAACCTTGTAGCCACTTTAAAGGTTTTATTTCCTAAAACCCAAAATTAAGAACTTTATAATAAATCAGAGATGGGAGTGAGGAAAAGAGGGATAAATACTTTAGGATTCACTGATCCTTCCCATGCCATTGGATTAGTTGTCATAGATTCCAAACCGGCACCAATACCTAAACAAAATAGTTAAAGGTAACATAAGATACTAAAAGTTATAGCAATCCCAAGAAGAACAAAGCAATTTGATGCATGCTTTACCAATTTCATAGAATCCAGCCCTTATAGCAGCAGCTACATCTGCGACAGCCTGGAGCCCAGATGAACATTGCCTATTAACAGTTCTAACAGGCACAGTTTCTGGATGGAAATAACATCACATTTATCAATAACGAATCAGAGTCATATATCAGGTTCAGAAGCACAAATTATCTAAGACATACCAGGAAAACCAGCATAAAATGCAGCCATTCGGCATTCACTAGCTCTTTGGGATCCAGGTCCCAATACGGAACCCACGACAATATCCCCAACTTCACATGGGTCCACATTGGTTCTCTCAATCACAGCCTACAATGAAAACTCACGTTCATGTAGAGTAGTAGATGAAAACATTAATATTTAATAGAGCAGAATATGAACTACAGTACAAAGTATATGCGCATAGATCATCACAGCTTAAGAAAAGCAGTTATTCGTTAGAACTTAATTAAAATTGGAAATGCAGAACTACAAACCAAAAGGAAATAAATAAAACCTTCAAAACAGGAGCCAGTAGATCATCAGGATAAGTGTCTTTGAAACCACCACGTTTAGATTTGCAAAGAGCAGTCCGATAAGCACTGCAAAATTGCAAACACATAATTTGGGTAAAAATTAAAAACCCCTCAAATACAAATGCTCATAATTCACAGCTAAACACTCAATTATTAAGAGTTTGTTTAGATAAACTTCTCCATAAGCACTTATTGGACAAAAAAATAAGAAGGAAAAATGAAATAAGTTTTCCTATAAATTAAAATTAACTTATACATAAGCTAATTTGTAGAGACTCTCTCGTATTAGCTTCATTTGAGATAAAAGCAGAACTTACGCTACGATCACAACGTCGTCCCCAAATGTCGATGTCCTTTGATAAGCGGCGCTATCCCCCGCCGAACATGCTGAAGCCTGGTGATCAAATGTTCAGCATACAAACAATCAATTGACAGCACATGAACACATCCAAATCCACATTGTTTTGTGACAAATATATGCAGCTAAAGCCTAACAATCAATCAAGGAAACTATGTGTAGCAAAAGAGTCATATGAGTACTTTTTCCCAAACACCCAATTCGAACTCTAACTAGTATGAAATCATAAACACATACAAGATCAAAACTTTTATAAAATTCTGAGCTAACAATCAATCAAGAAAACAAATTCTCATACAAGTGCCAAAAGGGTACCTACCTCTCTCACATGCCAAACAACCTATTAAATGAATATACACACATTCAAGACCAAAACTTTTACAAAATTATGAACTAATAATGAATCGAGGGAGCTGATTCTGGCAAAATTGGCAAAAGGGTAGTTTTGTCACAAGCCATTAAGAGAGGTTAGACGAAAAGGGTAACGATGAAAACACCATATTAGTGAAGAGAAATTGAAAGTTGAAAACTGAAAAGGGAGTGGAACAAACATGGAGGGAGGATGAATCGTTGGCGTGGCTGGATGGTGAAGGGCTGAGATGGTGAAGCAAAATCTTTTGCCTGTTGATCGCTTTCTCCATCTTTTCGTGATTTGGAAATTGAAGCAAATTCGCAGAGAATGAGTGGAGAGATTGAGATTTGATTTGTTCACTTCCCTTGCTTGGCATTTATTCAGCTCTTGACTATATAAAAATAGATAATTTATTGTTACTATATTAATATTAAAAAAGACACTCATTTATTCTAAGTCATTGACACAGTTATAAGTATGGAAATGTATATATAAAAATAGATAATTTATTGTTACTATATTAATATTAGAAAAGACACTCATGTATTCTAAGTCATTGACACAGTTATAAGTATGGAAATGTATATACCAAATGTTTCTTATTTTTTTTTATATAATTATAAATTATTATTAGAATTTAATGGTTATATATAATTATACAATTATATATTATTATTAATATGATTTTTAAAGTATTTAATATAAAAATTAATAAATTTATTATATATAATAGAATATGATTGAATTATGTATAATTATTTTATACGATTAGTATATAGTTTTTATTATTATTATTATTATTATTATTATTATTATTATTAAAAACTATTTTTATAATCATACAATGAATTTATTGAAATCTTATTATTTTTATTAATTTTAATTAATAATAAAGTGTGTTAAAAAATATGTTTGGTAGTGTCTCTAATACTAAGAATTTTAATTTTTATTTATATAGTATAACCTAGTTAACAAATAATTTTATCTTTTAAATACATAATTATGAATCTATATATTAAAAAATTTAAATTTTTTATTTATTAAAATAAATTAATTACTTAAACGAATCTTAATATAGTTTTTAGTGTTAGACTAAGAAATACCCTGAATTAAAAAATAAATAAATAAAAGTGTTCACAGCTAGTTCTTAAAGATAATAAAATGATATAATAAGATTTTTGAATTAATAATAACAATAATAATAATGAAAAAAATAAAAATAAGAAGATAATATGGTACGACTCAAGAGAGCGTAATGATGAGAACGATGGCGTTGGTGTCTTTGAAGATGATTGGTGTTGTTTTCCAGTCGCGGCTTCCACTGCGTGGTTTGGCCATTTTTCTCTCATTTATTTCATATCTACAATTTTAAATGAGAAAATTTTCATATTCTTTGAAATTATAATCATTTATCACCTTAATTTAATTTAATTTTTAATAAAGTCTTCATATTCACACAAGAAGATTTGAACTGTTATCTTTTAGTATACGAGGATGATCATTATCACCTAAATCGATCTTTGTTGGTTAATTGATATTAATTAAAAGATATATTCTTTTACAAACTTAAATATTAGATACAAGTTTAGAAAAGTTAAAAATTTACTCAATTTTAAATTGAATATTTTTATCTTTTTAATAATCTTTTAAATAGTAAAATAAATATTTTTCTGTCAAGAAATTAATTAATTGTTTTTGAAGGATGTAAGTTCATACGTAACGAGTCCAAAGACATGTAAACAGAAAAGTAAATATTTTTATTTAATAATTTAAGTCAATAAACTCAAAATTAGTATTCACAATTAAAATAAAGTCGAATTAGTTTTCATCATTAATTTAGTTATTATTAACAATAGTTTATTTCGAGAATAATCGAATGATTAAATCATAAACTATAAACAATGAGCTTATGGTTTAATTTTGTTAAATGATTAGTAACTATAGTACTTCAAATTAGACAATAACTATTCAAAACTTTTGAATTATCTAGTTTATCTAATTGAATCAATTGAATACTAATGTATTTTAAAAAAACTTATTTGTTTTTAATATTTCATAAATTTTTATTTGAAATTTTATTAAATACTAATTATTTTTATTATGTTATTTGATTTGTTCAATTGATTTAAATAATTGTATCTATAAATATTATATTGATCCGAGTGAAACTAAATTTGAATTTTTTAAAATAATATCTTTAGTTTAAATTTTGTAAATGATAAAAACACAATTGAGAAGTTTTTTTGATAAAGAATAATCATAGGTAAAAGTATGTATTTTTATAATTATAATGTGGTACCAGACCAAATATTTAATGTGCAATCTAATTTACCATCATTGATTTATACTTGGTAGCCTAAGAAAAATCACCTATCTAAGCCTAAAATAAAAATCAATTTATTATAAATCTAACTTAACATCATTATTTCATAGTTTGACTATTTCAACTTAGTTTAAAGTAAATTATGGATGTTTCTTAAGATGAGTTAGGATATGCTTATTATTTATTATTAACTTTATCAAATCTAAAATTTTGTTATGATTATTTATATAAATCTAAATTAGATCTGTTTAAGACTTATATATAAGAATGAATGAATCTAATTTGTGAACATAATATATCAATATTAATATGTATAGTTAAATTATAAAATTAAAATAAATATATAATTATATTTAAGGTAAATTCCAAAATATATATTTAAAGATAAATAATATTAATATAAATATAATATTATATTATATAAAATATAATTTATTGTGTAAAAAATTATTTTATTAATATATATAATTACTTTTAAATTATATTTTTTTAAAGATAATATTAAACTTTAAACAAGTTGAAACAACTTGAAATATAATATAAATATTTTCTCAAAATTTTTTAAATTTAATTTCTAAACCTAAACCCTCGAAATTAACTTTTAGAGATGACAAACCATATCATAAACATGTGTAAAGCAAATAACCAAATTGTTTTTATTTGATTACCTGAGCCTCGAACCATTGGCTTATAGTAGTTATTATGTTTGTCTCTATAGTGTATAGTAATTTTCTATGAAAAGTATTCTAACATATACTCTCTTTTTCTATCCTACTTTCATTTTTTTTTATCGCATTATTGATCACATATTTATTTATTTTTATTTTTCTCTATTATTTTATTTTTCATACATACACCCCAATTTTAGGATGTATACTTATCATTACTCAATTTCTATTTCCTTCCCTTTTATTTATTTTTTTTTTCTCATCACTTGTTTTTCTCTTTGTTGAGAATAAAAATTATAAGGTGAGCTTTTACTTCCTATAAATGAAGTTAAATTTGATTTAATTGTTCAATAGTTTTTTAATTTTGATTATCATAAATTTTAAAGTTTTAAAAAATTATTTCATTAATAATGTAACATACATTTAAATGTATCAGGTCACATGTCATTTCACAGTAATATTATATATATAATAACACTTAGATGCATGTTACTTATGTTAAGTGAAAATGTTTAATAACTATCATTAAAATTTTAAAAAACATTAAACCAAAATAAAAATAGAGTTGTCACAATTCATTATCTTATAATAAATCTTGTAACCATTGTTTTGAAAACTAGATGGACTGATTTGATCGACTTGATCGAAAACTGATTCAAAATAAAACCACCTCTAAAAAAATATGACCACCTCAGAACTAGTTCAAAATAAGTAAAATTTTTTTTTAAATATTATTACTATTTTATTAATATCAATTCAAGGACAAATTATTCAAATTCTAAACTAGTGTGTTTAATTTTAAAAACATTACTCGTGACTCATTATTTTGAAAAAAAAAAAAAAGCAAAATATTATACATAAAACAAAGAAAAATGCTAAAAAAAATTTACTTGACATTCAATCTTTTAGACTTTTTTATTAATGACTAAAATTTATTGAGAAATATAAAATTTTGGTAAAATCCATTTTATTTAACGAAATTTTCTTTTGATTTATTGATTAATTGTATTACAATTTATAATTTTTAATAAATTTTAATTAATAGTAAAAAAAGTTAAAAAAAAAGAGTGAAAGAAAATAAGAGTGGAGGAGAAGAATAGGACGTGTAATCACGCGAAGAAATAGGCGCTTGTAAATGATCCAATTTGTTGGAAAACGTGTCATTTTGATTAAGCAAGATTGTTCCGTAACGGATACCTATATGGATATACTTCACCCATTATTCCTTCCCTATTCGTTTCTTTTTTCTACTTTCTGCCCTATTTATTTTAACTTATATATAATTCTAATTCTAATTCAAATTTATTAATTAAAATAGAACGATTTTATATTAATTGATATAAGATTTAAACTTAGAATTTCTTATTAAGATACAACAATCTTATATTAATTAATGTCTGCGTTTAATGGTTTGTAATAATTATGCCATATAATTATTTAAAGTTGTTATTTATAAGTTTAAAATTTTCATTATTGAGAAAACTTATTCTATATTAAAAAAAATTAAAAAAAACAAAAATAAAAAAGACGCATCACTAAATGTGAAATTCTGATTATCCATGGCTTGCGGCTAACGTGGCTTCTTTTTTTTTTTTTTCTCCGATAAATTTATATTCAATTTAGAGATTTTTAACGTAACAATTTCTTTTTTTAGAGAAAAAACAAAACTATTTCTTTACTAAAAGTATTATTTATAATTTTTTTGTATTTATTATATAATAATATTTGACACAAAAGATGAAAATAAAATAGACTGGTACAAATAGTCAGAATTTTTCGCTTAACTAAAATACAAGAACCATCTTTTTTTTTTAACATAGCAGAATTTCGTTAAAAATTATGATATTTTTCGAAAGTATAACCCTTGGATAATGACATAAATCTGGGAATGAAGTAAACAAAGGTATGAAAACTTATTTGGTAATTTGGGAGCGAAATGTTTGTTCTATTATATACTATTGAGTAGCAACGCCACATTAGTTCCACCAGTAACGGATTATTATCCTTTAAACAAAGTCTGAGTACAGATGATCACGAGTAATAGACTTAAGTAAATATTCAAAAAAATTATCCTTCAGAATTTATGAAAATAGATAATAAATTTAATAAATTTTTACAAAAATTATCTATAACAAGTAAATAATTATCCAATTAGGAGGCACAAGGTGAAGTACAGATAATTATCTACAGGATATTGTAACCTTAATAATAATAATAATAATAATAATAATAATAATAATAATAATAATAATAATAATAATAATAATAATAATAATAATAATAATAATAATAATATCACGTATTCCCATGCTATGATCCATGTAATAGATTGTGAGACTACAAAAGAAATCATCATGTATCCTGGTACAAATGTTAAAGTTTCCTTGAAATAATCATAAACTTCCTTGACATTTTGAGGAAATATTTTTTATAGTGGTTTGAAGTTGTAAAACCATTTTACATACCATTTTGAAAATTTTAATGGAATTCCCTTCTTGAACTAGACAAACCATGAATGCTTCTCTGGGTTGATGTAAAGAGTGTTGTACCAAACATCTATGTAATCATAATAAGTATACCCTGTAGGATTAAATGATCTTGAAAAAGATTTGGAATCAAACAAAGGTTGATCCCAATCCTGAGGAGACAAAATATTCATTATTTTCATATTAGAAAATAAGATATTGCCTTGATCATCTCGAGTATGAATATTCTCAGCTGAATCTATATCAACTAAGATGAATTCATAGAATCTTTGGGTCTTTAATAGATTATTTGGAAGATAATTGAAGGTTTTTGCAAAGATATGGACTATCAGAGTTTTAATATCTTCTTTGATCGTGTAAGATTCTAAGGTCATAATTGATAAGAGTTCTGGTTTGTCTACATATTGGTTAGTAAGTGGTTCAGGTATTGAGGTAATAAGTTGAGATTTTGGTCCATTTATGGTATTGAAGTATAAAGGAGTAAATCGATTGGAAGAGGATACTAGAGGAT
Source organism: Mucuna pruriens (assembly GCA_025330945.1). Lineage (NCBI taxonomy): Eukaryota > Viridiplantae > Streptophyta > Magnoliopsida > Fabales > Fabaceae > Mucuna > Mucuna pruriens. The sequence goes on from JAENHJ010000542.1 coordinate 726,713, forward strand.
TTGTAGGTCTTAGGATAGGATTTTGGAGGATCTGGGCTAAAGAGTATTGGGATTTCAATGGATTTTGGTAGTTTGGTCCTAGTGAAGATGATGTAGGACCTGTTGAGGTTGATGAGGAATTGATTTCTATTTTATTTGATCCGAGTAGGGGACCATATTGAATTTTGCTTTTTTGTTTATCTAATCCTAGTGGGGGATCATAATCATCTTTGCTGCTCATTAGAACCATGTAAAAATTCTCTTGTTAAAAAATCTGGTAAAAAGTTATGTTTTCCTTTTATATGTTCACTTTCACAATCAAAGTATGATAATAATGCTTACCACCTGGCGAAAATATGTTTTGAAACCAAAATTTGAACATCTTTTGTAAGAACACTGGGTGCAGCTTTGCAATCAGTGTGTATTAAAAACTTTGTAAGAAACTTTTGAAGAATCTGGAAGTTTTTGCTTTAAAATTCCCTCATACCCTATGTGTGATGCATCAGTTTCTATTATTAAGTCTGATTAGGATCAGGAATTCCTAAGCAGGGTAATTTTTTTACTAGATTTTTAATTTCTATAATAACTTGAGTCATTTCATTATTCCATTTAGGAGGATTTTTTCTTAATATTTTATATAAAGGTGCACATATTATTCTAATATTGAGTATAAATTCTGCTATATAATTTACACAACCTAAAACTCTTTGTAATTGAGTTTTATCTTTTATTTCATTAGGAAAATTTTCTCCAAACTCTATTGATCTTGAAATTGGTATAGTAGTTCCTTGATTTATTTCAAATCCTAAAAATCTTATTTTTGTTTAAAATATCTTAATTTTCTTTTCAGAAACTACTAAATCATTCTCTTTTATAAGATTAATAAAATTTTTCCAAATGTTTTATATGTTTATTTAGACTTTTTGAAAATATTAATACATCATCCAAATATACTAATATACTAATGAAAATTCTGCATATTTATTAAATATATCATTCATTATATTTTGAAATTTACTAGGACCATTTTTTAGACCTTGTGGCATTACATTCTATTCATAATGCTCAAAGGGTACTACAAAAGTTGTTTTATATCTATCTTCTTCTTTTACTCCTATCTAGTAATATCCTGATTTTAAATCAAATTTTGAAAATATTGTTACATTTTGAATTCTTTTTATTAAATCATTTTTGTTAGGTAGTGGGTACCTAATTCATTTTAAAACTTTATTAAGAAGTTTATAATTAATAACTAATCTTGGAGCTCCTCTTTCTACTTCAGAGGCTTCCATTACATAAAATCATGTACAGCTCCAAGGAGATTTTGAGGGTCTTATTAATTTTTCCTCTAAGTATTCTTGTATTTCTTTCTTATAATAATCCAAATATTCTTTATTCATTTGCATTGGTCTAGCCTTAGTAGGGATTTTGTTTTCATCAAAATCTTCTATGTAAGGTAATGAAACTTCATATTTTTTCCTATGCTAGAAAGCAGTTGGATTTGTTTCACCTATTTCTTTTATGATTTTATTTCATATTTTTTTAATAATTTCTTGAATTTTACTAGATTTTAATTGTTCTTCTATTCTTTTAAATTTTATTTCTTTATTTAATAAATTAATTTCTTTCTTCTTTCTATCTATTTTTATTAGTGATTCTCTTAAAAAATTTAACTCTCTTATTTTAGGTGGTTTTACAAATTCAAAACATACTTATTTTCCTAATTTTTCAGCTATTAGACCTTTTTCAGTTACCTGAAAATGATATAATAACGTTAAAAATGATGTTCCTAATATCATTGGTGTATTAATATTTTTTACTCGTGCAAATGCTATATTGAAGCAAATTTGATTTTTACAAATTGTTGCTTTTCGTAATTTATATTGGATATGCATTCTCGATCCATTAGCACTAGTTACTCCTTCTAATATTTTTTCATAATATTTTGTAGGAATTAATCCTTCTTGAATACAATTTATATCTTCTCCTGAATCTATTAATGCTATCATATTAAATTTTTCACTTCCTACTATTAAAGTTATTTCAGTATTCCATTTATGTGTAGTTATTAAACTTAATATATTAATAAAATGATTTTCTATTCGTTCTATTTTATATTCTTCTTTTTCATTTATTTTTTCTTTTCCTTTTTGTCTATTTATTAATTCTTCTACTTCTAACTGTAATAATCTATATTCTAATGATATATTATTTTCTTTTAATTTTCTTTTTCTTGTTTAAGTATTTTAATTTCTTTTTATAAGTCTTTTATAGTTACAATTTGATTAGTATCATTAAATCTATTCATTATTTCTTTCATACTAATATGACTAACCTCTTTTCTAGATTTTTCATCTTTTGTAATTATGTCATTAAGTTGTTCTATAAACTCATTCTTTAATGAAGATTCGTCTAATTTTTCTATTATTTTTATTAATGAAGAAGTTTGGTCTTTGGTTAACATATTTATTGTTTTACAATCATTACAACTACATAAACCTACTCCTAGGCAATATTCATTATCTTCTTTTGATAGTGAGGATTTTGAACTATAAGTTTCTATTTGATCTAATTCTAAATCTTCTTGATTCTTCCTCACCAGAGGTTTCTTCTAGGTCTGATTCTTTAAGAATATTTAACAAATTCTCTTTTAATGATTCATCCTCTAATTGATTAATCTTTTGTATAATTATACATTTATTTGCATAATGACCTATTTTTCCACATTTATAACATTTAATTTCTCTCTTTGTGGTTTTGTATTTTTGTTTTTTCTTATATTTTTGTTTAGCAGGGTTTTGTTGATTTTTGATTTTTATTATTAATTCTTTTTTTCATTATGACGTGTTCTTCTATATACTTTTTATTTTCTATTATAAGGTTTCTCTTTTCTAAACTTTTTCTTATGTCTGGTACTAGGGGCTCTAATGGGTTCTACACCATATTGTTGACAGAATGTTCCTAGTTCTCTTCTGTCAGACATACTTTCTTTTCTCATTTTATTCTGTAATCTAAAATCAATACATATTTGTATACCTGTTTGGACTACTATATTATGTAATTGTCCATAAGTTAAATTTTCATATCTAATAGGGTAACCATGGTATCTTTCTAGATTTGTTTTTACTTTTTCTGAAAATAATTTAGGTAATCCAGAGATAAATTTTTCTTTCCAATAATTAGTATAACCATCCTCTTTTAATGTTACTTTTCATAAAAATACATCTTTATACCACCTATAATTAAATATTGTTGGGAAAAAAGATTATTTAATTGATCTCCTGCTTTTTCTTTAAATATATTAGGGTCTCTTATAAAATTTTGAACAATTGTATATATAAGTGTTGCTACAACATCTTCCTGGTTAGTTTCACTTTACACTATTTAATAATATTTCTCTATCATTATCTGTACAAAGATTATCTCATCATCCTTTCAGTTGGCCGATAAATCCTTGTATTATGGCTAAAGCGGTTGATTTATCCGAACAGCCTTTTGTTTTATGTGTTGTCACTACCATTGTCATTTGGTAGGTTGTGTCTAATATAGCTTGATCACTCAGACCATCTATATTCCATTCAACTATTTCACCTCCTAAGAAAGAGTTTTGAACTAACTCTCCTCTTTCTTCATATTGTACGTCTACTCGGGATGGTCTTGGATAATAATTTCTATGTTTTGGATAATTTTTTAATTTTTTAACCATCTCCAGTAGACGTACAATATGAAGAAAGAGGAGAGTTAGTTCAAAACTCTTTCTTAGGAGGTGAAATAGTTGAATGGAATATAGATGGTCTGAGTGATCAAGCTATATCAGACACAACCTACCAAATGACAATGGTAGTGACAACACATAAAACAAAAGGCTGTTCGGATAAATCAACCGCTTTAGCCATAATACAAGGATTTATCGGCCAACTGAAAGGATGATGAGATAATCTTTGTACAGATAATGATAGAGAAATATTATTAAATAGTGTAAAGTGAAACTAACCAGGAAGATGTTGTAGCAACACTTATATATACAATTGTTCAAAATTTTATAGGAGACCCTAATATATTTAAAGAAAAAGCAGGAGATCAATTAAATAATCTTTTTTCCCAACAATATTTAATTATAGGTGGTATAAAGATGTATTTTTATGAAAAGTAACATTAAAAGAGGATGGTTATACTAATTATTGGAAAGAAAAATTTATCTCTGGATTACCTAAATTATTTTCAGAAAAAGTAAAAACAAATCTAGAAAGATACCATGGTTACCCTATTAGATATGAAAATTTAACTTATGGACAATTACATAATATAGTAGTCCAAACAGGTATACAAATATGTATTGATTTTAGATTACAGAATAAAATGAGAAAAGAAAGTATGTCGACGATGTAAGAGAACTAGGAACATTCTGTCAACAACAATAGTGTAGAACCCATTAGAGCCCCTAGTACCAGACATAAGAAAAAGTTTAGAAAAGAGAAACCTTATAATAGAAAATAAAAAGTATATAGAAGAACACGTCATAATGAAAAAAAGAATTAATAATAAAAATCAAAAATCAACAAAACCCTGCTAAACAAAAATATAAGAAAAAACAAAAATACAAAACCACAAAGAGAGAAATTAAATGTTATAAATGTGGAAAAATAGGTCATTATGCAAATAAATGTATAATTATACAAAAGATTAATCAATTAGAGGATGAATCATTAAAAGAGAATTTGTTAAATATTCTTAAAGAATCAGACCTAGAAGAAACCTCTGGTGAGGAAGAATCTGAAGAAGATTTAGAATTAGATCAAATAGAAACTTATAGTTCAAAATCCTCACTATCAAAAGAAGATAATGAATATTGCCTAGGAGTAGGTTTATGTAGTTGTAATGATTGTAAAACAATAAATATGTTAACCAAAGACCAAACTTCTTCATTAATAAAAATAATAGAAAAATTAGACGAATCTTCATTAAAGAATGAGTTTATAGAACAACTTAATGACATAATTACAAAAGATGAAAAATCTAGAAAAGAGGTTAGTCATATTAGTATGAAAGAAATAATGAATAGATTTAATGATACTAATCAAATTGTAACTATAAAAGACTTATAAAAAGAAATTAAAATACTTAAACAAGAAAAAGAGAATTAAAAGAAAATACTATATCATTAGAATATAGATTATTACAGTTAGAAGTAGAAGAATTAATAAATAGACAAAAAGGAAAAGAAAAAATAAATGAAGAAGAAGAATATAAAATAGAACGAATAGAAAATCATTTTATTAATATATTAAGTTTAATAACTACACATAAATGGAATACTGAAATAACTTTAATAGTAGGAAGTGAAAAATTTAATATGATAGCATTAATAGATTCAGGAGAAGATATAAATTGTATTCAAGAAGGATTAATTCCTACAAAATATTATGAAAAAATATTAGAAGGAGTAACTAGTGCTAATGGATCGAGAATGCATATCCAATATAAATTACCTATAGCAACAATTTGTAAAAATCAAATTTGCTTCAATACAACATTTGTACTAGTAAAAAATATTAATACACCAATGATATTAGGAACACCCTTTGTAACGTTATTATATCCTTTTTAGGTAACTGAAAAAGGTTTAATAGCTGAAAAATTAGGAAAAGAAGTATGTTTTGAATTTGTAAAATCACCTAGAACTAGAGAATTAAAATTTTTAAGAGAATCACAAATAAAAATAGATAGAAAGAAAAAACAAAGTAATTTATTAAATAAAGAAATAAAATTTAAAAGAATAGAAGAGCAATTAAAATCTAGTAAAATTCAAGAAATTATTAAAAAATTTGAAAATAGAATCATTAAAGAAATATGTGAAACAAATCCAACTGCTTTTTGGCATAGGAAAAAATATGAAGTTTCATTACCTTATGTAGAAGATTTTGATGAAAACAAAATCCCTACTAAGGCTAGACCAATACAGATGAATAAAGAATATTTGGATTATTGTAAGAAAGAAATACAAGAATACTTAGAGAAAAAATTAATAAGACCCTCAAAATCTCCTTGGAGCTGTACAGGATTTTATGTAATGAAAGCCTCTGAAGTAGAACTGAAGTAGAAAGAGGAGCTCCAAGATTAGTTATTAATTATAAACCTCTCAATAAAGTTTTAAAATGGATTAGGTACCCACTACCTAATAAAAATGATTTAATAAAAAGAATTCAAAATGTAACAATATTTTCAAAATTTGATTTAAAATCAGGATATTACTAGATAGGAGTAAAAGAAGAAGATAGATATAAAACTACTTTTGTAGTACTCTTTGGGCATTATGAATGGAATGTAATGTCACAAGGTTTAAAAAATGGTCCTAGTGAATTTTTAAATATAATGAATGATATATTTAATAAATATGCAGAATTTTCATTAGTATATTTGGATGATGTATTAATATTTTCAAAAAGTCTAAATGAACATGTAGAACATTTGGAAAAAATTATTAATCTTATAAAAAAGAATGGTTTAGTAGTTTCTGAAAAAAAATTAAAATATTTCAAACAAAAATAAGATTTTTAGGATTTGAAATAAATCAAGGAACTATTATACCAATTTCAAGATCAATAGAGTTTGGAGAAAAATTTCCTAATGAAATAAAAGATAAAACTCAATTACAAAGACTTTTAGGTTGTGTATTATATAACAAAATTTATACCCAATATTAGAATAATATGTGCACCTTTATATAAAAGATTAAGAAAAAATCCTCCTGAATGGAATAATGAAATGACTCAAGTTATTATAGAAATTAAAAATCTAGTAAAAAAATTACCCTGCTTAGGAATTCATGATCCAAATGTAGACTTAATAATAGAAATTGATGCATCAAACATAGGGTATGGGGGAATTTTAAAGAAAAAACTTCCAGATTCTTCAAAAGAGCAAGTAGTCAAATATCATTCGGGTATTTGGCATTTATCTCAACCAAAATATTCTACTGTTAAAAAAGAAATACTTTCAATTGTTTTATGTGTCCAAAAGTTTCAAGATAATGTTTTTAACAAAAAGTTTTTAATATGCACTGATTGCAAAGCTGCATCTAGTGTTATTACAAAAGATGTTCAAAAGTTGGTTTCAAAACATATTTTCGCCAGGTGGCAAGCACTATTATCATGTTTTGATTTTGAAATTGAATATATAAAAGGAAAACATAGCTTTTTACCAGATTTTTTAACAAGAGAAGTTTTACAGGGTTCTAATGAGCAGTAAAGCTCCAAAACCGAGCAACAAAGATGGTTATGGTCCCCCACTAGGATCAGATAAACAAAAAAGCAAAATTCAATATGGTCCCCCACTGGGATCAAATAAAATAGAAATCAATTCCTCATCAACCTCAACAGGTCCTACATCATATTCACTAGGACCAAACTACCAAAACCCATTGAAATCCCAATACTCTTTAGCCTTGATCCTCAAAAATCCTATCCCAATACCTACAAATCCTCTAGTATCCTCTTCCAATCTATTTACTCCTTTATACTTCAATACCATAACTAGACCAAAATCTCAACTTATTACCTCAGTACCTGAACCACTTACTGACCAATATGTAGACAAACCAGAACTCTTATCAATTATGACCTTAGAATCTTACATGATCAAAGAAGATCTTAAAACTCTGATAGCCCATATCTTTCCAAAAACCTTCCATTATCTTCCAAATAATCTATTAAGGACCCAAAGATTCTATAAATTCATCTTAGTTGATACAGATTCAGCTGAGATTACTCATACTCGAGATGATCAAGGAAATATCTTATTTTCTAAGATGAAAATAATATATATTTTATCTCCTCTATGTTCAAATTTTGGTTTCAAAACATATTTTCACCAGGTGGCAAGCATTATTATCATGTTTTGATTTTGAAATTGAACAACTACATATGTCCCTTCGTAGTTTGGGGTCCATTTTCCCCTGGGGTCCTTTTGAGTTGGCATGATCTTTTTCAATGCTAGATCCCCTTCCTGGAATTCTCGTGGTCGGATTCTTTTGTCAAATGCCTTCTTCATTCTTCGTTGGTACATTTGATCCTGAAAAAGTGAAGCCAACATTTTTTCTTCGATGAGGTTTAATTGGTCAAAGTGGGTTTGCATCCATTTGGCCTCTTCCAACTCAACCTCCATTACTATTCATAGTGAGGGAATTTCTATTTCAATAGGTAGGACTGCTTCCATACCATACACTAGCGAATAGGGCATATCCCCCATGGAAGTGCGAATTGTTGTTCTCTACCCATGGAGAGTGAAGGGAAGTATCTCGTGCCAATCTTTGTATGTTACCACCATTTTTTGCACTATCTTCTTAATATTCTTGTCGACGGCTTCCACTGCCCCATTTTCCTTTGGCCGATAGGGTGTGGAATTGTGATGATTAATCTTGAACTGTTCACACAACTCGGTCATCATCTTATTATTCAAGTTGGTTCCATTGTCTGTGATGATACGACTTGGTATGCCATATCGGTAGATGATGTTACTTTTTATGAACTTGATGACAAAAATCCCCTGGCCATTCTCCTCAACGTTTTCTTGTTATTTTCACTAGCACCATGCGGATATTCTTTATTTTTCAAATACTGCTTGATATCATGGTACCATGGCTTTCTGTCAGCTTCTTCCTCTATCACTTGACAATAGGCTAGTATGGTTCGATGAAGGACGAGAAGGATTACTGTGTCGCTTTCTCGGCTAACTTCAAACATAGAGGCTAGTGTGGCTAACACATCCGCCATTTGATTTTCTTCTCGTAGGGTATGATGAAATGTAATTTTTTTTCGAAATGTTCAACCAACTCTCTAATATATGAGTAGTAAGGAATTAGTTTAACATCTCGCGTTTCCCATTCTCCCTTTAGTTGGTGGATGACCAACGCAGAATCCCTATGAACCTTGAGGTCTTTGATCTGGTATTCTATGGCCATAACTATTCTTATCGCACAAGTTTCATATTCGGCCATATTATTCGTGCAATTGAAGCCAAACCTTACAGTGAAAGGAAAATAGCGCCCTTCTGGGGATATTAAAACTGCTCCAATACCATGACTTAACATTTTAGATGCCCCATCAAAGTACATAGCCCATCCTTTTTCTTGTCCTGGTTCCTCCATCAGCATTAGTATATCTTCATCTGGGAAGTCATGTTTCATGAGTTGGTAGTCTACCAAAGGGTGGTAAGCCAAGTGTTCTGCCAAAGCGCTCCCTTTGATTGCCTTTTGAGTGACATGAACAATGTCATATTCTGACAATGCTACTTGCCACCTGGCTATTTTTCCTGTCAAAGCCGGATTCTCAAATATATACTTGATCGAATCCATTTTGGAGATTAGCCACGTCATATGGGACAACATATATGGTCTTAGCCTTTTGACTGTCCAAGCCAGAGCGCAACACGTTCGCTCTAATAGGGAGTACTTCATTTCACAATCTGCGAATTTTTTGCTGAGGTAATAGATAGCCTATTCCTTCTTTCCAGATTCATCATGTTGTCCCAGGACACACCCCATGGACTCTTCCAGTACAGTCAGGTACATTATTAGCGATCTTCCGAATATCGGCAGTACCAAAACATGAGGCTCTTTCAGATACTGCTTGATATCCTCAAACGCCTTTTGACAATGCTCATTCCACTCTGTCTTCTGATTTTCTATAAGAGTTTGAAAATAGGACTGCAAATGGTTGTTAGTTGGGATATGAATCTTGCTATGTAATTCAACCTTCCCAAAAAGCCTCTAATTTCCTTTTTCGTTTGAGGTGGCAACATTTCTTGTATCGCTTTAACCTTATCAGGGTCAACTTCTATCCCCTTCTTGCTGACTATGAACCCCAACAACTTCCCCGACTTGACACCAAAGGTATATTTAATCGGGTTGAGATGGAGCCGATACTTCCTCAACCTTTCAAATAACTTTCTTAGGTCTCGGATGTGTTCCCTGTCCATCTTGGACTTGGTAATCATATCATCCACGTATACTTCTACTTCTTTATGCATCATATCGTGGAATAGAGCCACCATAGCCCGTTGATATGTTGCTCCGACATTCTTTAACCTGAAGAGCATCACTTTATAGCAAAATGTCCCCCATTGGGTGATATAAGTAATTTTTTCCATATCCTCCAGGGCCATTCTAATTTGGTTGTATCTAGAGAAACCATCCATGAAGGAGAAACAACCATGCTTAGCCTTGTTGTCTACCAGTACATCGATGTGGGGTAAAGCGAATTTGTCTTTAGGGCTGGCCTTATTCAAGTCTCTATAGCCCACAAACATCTTGACTTTCCTGTCCTTTTTGGGTACTGGCACTATGTTAGCCACCCATTGTGGGTATTTGGCTATTGTTAAGAATTCGGCTTCTAATTGTTTCTTCATTTCCTCTTTGATTTTTAAAGATGTCTTTGGATTCATTCTCCTTAGCTTTTGTTTCACTGGAGGGCAGTTGGGTTCCATGGGTATTCTATGTTCTACTATTTCGTTGTCTAACCCTGGCATATCTTTATAGGACCATGCAAATATATCTACATATTTGGTTAACAACTGGACGAGTTCATTCCTATCATCTAAGCTCATAGCCCTCCCTACTTTGACTTCCTTTACTTCTCCTTTGAAACCAATAAACGGTCTCGGTTTCTTCTTGGTAGGGAAGGATAATTTGATCTTCTAGTTCTACCAACCGTTTTAATTCACTCGGGGGTTCTTGACTAGTTCCTTCCCCGTTAGATTGATTGACTAAACTATTGTGGGGATGTTAGGAAGATGAGGCGTCATTAGCCTTAGTTTATTCTTTTAGGAATTTGTGATTTGTTATGGATGGATGGTTAGCAAGGTGTGTTAGATTCTTTGGAAGTAATGAACTAGAGAAAAAGTCATGGAGAAAAGAAAGAAAGCGATTTCGTTAAATTGGTTTAACTAAAAGTAACATTTGTTGGCAAGAATGGTAGTAATTTGAAACACAAATTACTTTAGTACATAAGTCATGGGAACTTCTTGGACAGTCCAATTGTTGGTCTCTTCTTGTAGCGAACATGATCTAACAAGGCTCTCAGGACTTTTTTCTTCTACAACTGCTTCCTCAACTTGATGGTATTGCCTATAAGGTTTCATACGAGGTGTTTCAGGCCAGTATCCAAGTCCTTTTCTACCCAAATTAACTCTTAATTCTATCGGCTTAGAGATGCCATGCAGGTTTTTGCCTAGCCCTTGGCCCACTCGAAATCCTTTTTTAATCATCATCCTAGCTGCCGCCATCATGGGTCTAAGTACCTTTCCTTTTCTCGGCTCATCCTTGGCAAGGGTAGTGTTGGCAATTTCTAAAGACTGGAAGGTTGTTTCTAAGGCCTCCTCGACTGTCTCAACATGTTTTGTGGATTGAGGGTAGCTTACTATAAGTCTTCTTCCCCGGAAATTATTACCAGCTCATTGTCCACTATGAACTTGAGCTTTTGGTGCAAGGAGGATGGGATAGGACTGGACGCGTGAATCCAAGGTCTACCAAGCAGGAAACTGTACACAGGCTTGATGTCCATTATTTGGAATGATATTTGAAATTTGAAAGGGCCAATTTGAACTGGGATCTCAAGTTCTCCCATTACTTCCCTCTTTGATTCGCCAAACGCTCTTACTATAATGGCATTGCTCTTTACCTTGGTTCTGTCATAGGGAAAATTTTCCAAGGTTGCTTTGGGCATGACATTGAGAGAAGAACCATTGTCTATCAGTACTCGGGTCAACAGATGGCCCAAGCACTTGACCGATATGTTGAGGGCCCTGTTATGCCCTTTGCCTTTTATCGGAATTTCTTCATCTGAGAAAGCAAGGTAGTTATTCACCATGATGTTGTTTACGATTGCCCCAAACTTATCTAGGGAAATGTTCTTGTCTACATGCACTTCATTGAGCACCTTCATCAATAATTTTCTATGACTCTCAAAATTCATCAGTAAGGTGAGTAGAGAGATATTAGCTGGAGTTTGTTTTAGCTGATCGATTAACTCATACTCACTTTGGCTGATGAATTTGAGGAATTTAGTGCTTTCTTCATTGGGGACTTTTCCTGTCTCATGTTCTTCTCCTTTGGCGCTTTCTTTGTTCCCAAAGTTAGTCGAGGTCTCTACTGGGTATTTTCTTCTTAGGCTCTCAGGTGCATAGATCTTCTCGCTCCTTGTTATGCCCCTATTCTCGACAATATTAGTTACGCTTGAAGATTCTTTCTTAACCTCTGCGTCATATTTCCAGGGCATCGCTTTGGAGCTTTTATAAGGGAATGGTGTTGGTACCTCTGAAGATGAACTTCATTGGGGTTCTAATTTTTTCTGCTTCCTCTTCTAGATATTCCTCCTCCAAAATAGCCCTAATGGTAGGATTACTATGTTCTAGGAGTGGGTTATTGTTAATGGTGGGGTTTTTTCCTGGAATTGAAGCCGTCCAACATCAACCAGGTCTTGAACTTTATGCTTCAGACTCCAACATTTTTCGGTTGAATGCCTTATTGCCCCAGTATGGTAGTCACATTTGGCATTAAGGTCATAATTTTTTGGATATGGGGAATAAGTGGTTTTAGGGGTACAGTGGTCACAAGGGATTCTCATAACAAGTGTTGTAGGAGTTCTGAATATGACACTAGTATGGGTGTAAATACCTTTGGATTTCTTTTTGGAGCACTGTTAGGCTGAGAATTCTGGTTGCTATTTTCCGCTATCGTTACAGATGTCGAGGGAGATTGGAGGGACTCCCGAGTCCCGCAGGGTAGTGGGGCCGATATGAGGCTTGCAGGTAATTGAAGGGAGCTGAGGTGGTAGCGGGAATCTTTGGATGGAACATCGGTTGGAACGGTGATGCTTTATGAGAAACCCCATTATTTGTCTTATTTGATGTAATGGCATTCGCCTCCTCTTTTTTTACACCTTTTTTTTTGCTAAGAGTGCCCCAGTTGCTGCTTGACTGATTTTCCCGCTCCTTACCCCCATTTCTATTCGTTCCCCTATAACTACCAAGTCAAAGAAATTGGAGGACACACTTCCTACCATTTTTATAGAACGATGGCTGCAACGTTTCTATGAATATGGTTACCATTTCTTTGTCAGATAACAAGGGTTGCACATGTGCTGCTACCTCCCTCCACCTTTGAGCATATTCTTTGAAAGTTTTGGATGCTTCCTTTGCCATATTTTGGAGCTGGGTCTGATTAGGGGCCAACTCCTTGTTGTAACGGTATTGGTGTAGGAAAGCATCGACTAGATCGGCCCACGTCTTAATTTGTCCCTTCTCCAAGTTCAAATACCAACTATACGTGGCACCCGCGAGGCTTTCTTGGAAGAAATGGATGAGTAGCTTATCATCCTGGGTATGGGCTGCCATTTTTCGACAATAGGAAATAAGGTGGTTTCTGGGACATTAGTGCGGAATTGTCACATTCGGTACTAAGCACAAATCCAATGCCTTAAAATTATATTTCCTAATTCCTTCAATGGCTTTTAGACGATCTTCCAGGAATTGGAGTCTCTCTTAGGCCCCATCGTTCCCTTTTCTTTCAACTCGGATTATTGTCGCTAGGGTTTGGCCTTGAATCAGATTGCTTGGTCCAACATGATTATGTGCCCAAGGGTTTTCTAGACTTACTTCCGGGGTCTGTGTTGTGTTAGCTTGCTGATGATGGGAGGTCTCTCCTTGTGGATTTTCATTGATCTGATAATGGGGTTCTTCTTCGAAATGTGGTAGCATGCCATATGGATAGATAATGGTATTTCGAGTGGGTCTTGGCACAATGTTGTCTTGATGCCTCCTAGCTTCCATGCTTTGAAGCAACTGCATCATTTGCCTAATCTGACTCTTCATTAAGGTCACTTCCTCCTTCACTTCCTCGTGCTTTTGATCAATTTCATCTTTTATCGTGGTCATCGCTCTAGTCTTTGACCTAGTCCTATAAGGATGTTGTGGTATGACTTTTTTGCTTTTCTTGTTCCCAGTATGAGAGAACCATTAGGGATGCATGCTTGGATGAAACTATATATATATATATATATATTATTTTGATATTTCTATGATGTGTGATTTCATTTTTGTTTATTGTTGATTTTAGTCTTAATTATTGAGTTATTTCCCTTTTTTTAGAAAGTGAATGACACATAGGATCAAGCGTAGGCTCCATTCTCATTAGGAGTTTTTTACATCAACCCTTTCATTTTTGTTAATACATTGTTACACATTTCTATGAAAGCGGTACCTTCAACAGGTGTTTTCAGCGGATCCACCATCCATTCAGCTTTTCTAAAAGCTTCCGGGATGTTTGCCAATGCTTGGTTAGCCAACTAGACGACCTTTCGATATCAGTCTTCCCAAAAGTCGAAATTACTTTTTATAACCGCCAACTATTGTTGTGCATGATTGGCTAAGGTGGAGAGTTGTTCCTTGCCCCTTAAGATCTCGGCTTGTAGTGCCAGTATGTTCTCTTAAGCTTGATTCTCCATTAACTAGTTTTTTTCTTAGGATGCCCATAACTCGGCCTGGATTTGTTCATTCAGGAATTCTAAATTAGCCTTGTCAAACCTTTCCCTCGGGAGCTTAGTATTCAAGTGATCTATTTGTTATTCTAATAACTCCATTCGGCTTAAACATTCGCTTTCTTCCCTTTTTGCCTCCACCAGCATTTCTAACAATTCCTACTTTTCTAATAAAGCATGATCTCTCTCAGCCCTTCTCAAGCACATCTCAAAGTCTACAGCCTTAAGTCATTCTTCAGTTCTCAGCCTGATTTCTTCTTCTATTTTAACGCATTTGGCCATTTGTTCAGTTATTTTCCTTTCCTTATCAACTTCTTCTCGAGCCCTCTTCTGTCATTCGTAGGCTACCTCTAACTCCCATTTGAGGTCTTCTTCTTTACTCCCACCTTTAACTGTTTCTTTGCCCTTGACCAAATTGGGTCTTTGTGCCACATCATCTACTAAGGGAAAGTTACTGAAGGGTAACTGAGCACTTTCTACTCGACTGCTAAGCCAATTCTTATACTTGACTGATATTCCATGACTTTGGGGCCTAGATCCATTCCCCTCTTAATGGCTTGCCCCTAGGCCGTTATGATACTCTGCAGTGCCTCGGTATGGTATGGTCCCAACCCATGCACTATGAAGGGGGTCATTGATTCTTTGCTGGGTGGGTACAACATAAGATATCCCGATTTCCTGAGTAAGAGTGCTAAATTGTAATTGATGCAGACTTGGTGACACGATCTTAAAATTGGACCGTCTTGAAATCAGACGAAAAGAGGAACTTGACCCTAGCCGTGACCTGCCGGTAGAACCAAAGTTATCAGAAGTGCGACCCTAATCGTGACCTGCTGGTAGAACCAACACTATAAAAGTTCTTTAACCTAAGAACCAAAGGAAAGTGCTTACACAAAAACACAAATATTATTCAAATTATGAATTCTCTCTGTATTGGATGGTTATAAGAGTTTATTTATAGGCTTAACTAGACAACTCTGAAATCAATGCCATTAATATTTTAATTGGCATAAAATCTCATGGATTTAATGTCCATTAATACCTTAATTGACAAAAATCCCATCCACTAGATCTCCCCACTAACCTTTTATTTCTATCATTAATGACCTTCCTATTTTTCCACCAACTATCCCACTTTCCCTTTTTCTACCAACTATCAAAATGTGATTTATGCGAAAATACATCTAAATAAATCCTAATTAACTACTTAGCCCAAATTACATGACAATGACTTTGGGCTTTATATATGTTCTTCAATATGGGCTCCAATCTTCATCAACTTGTAATAAAGTGACCCATTTTGGTACAGTCTCTGATTCACTTTGCTCTAAACTTTTCGTAATTCCCAACCTTAGGCCTGGCAATGATTGCTTCATTATTTGGGTTTTGGGCCTAGTCATGAGACCTCCAATGTCACGCCAATTATCTTTGACTTTGTTGGTTGGGTCTCTATCACTTGGGTTCCTATCAAGGGAATATTGGGGAATTTTCCACACCAATACCACACTTCTTCCCACTCCTTCCACTTAGGATACCAGCGGATGACTTTGTTTGTAAGTTCTCGGAGGAATCGTGCCCACTCTTTTCCTGTTTTCTTTTTTATCCAACACCATTTGAGATCCTCTATTGGGCGGGTGGTGATACACCGACACAAGGAGATGTGGGTCATCAACCATAGGTATAAGGCTAGTAGACAACAAATTAGGCATCCCCCTTTTCTTTCATGACATTGGTGTATAGTATAATAGGTATTAGCCAAAATAGTTGTCACTATTTCTTGCTCGTTCTTGGTTAGCTAAAAAGACGTCTATCGAAGCCAAGTCGACATATTCGTCTAGGTGGGGTAAAAGGATAACGTCGTAGATGGCTAACCTTAACAGATTAATGAACTCTTCCCAGTTTCCTTCTTTTAGGAATACCTTCATTCTTTCTTCTAGATAGGCTAGAAGGAGGCCATTTATCCCACTCCTACTCTGTTTCTTGGCCATTACTTCAGACTTAGCAGTTTTCAACAACTTAGCCACTCGTCCCCATGACGGGAAATTTCCTTGATATAGATATGGTGGATTCTTTGTCAAGGGTTGATCAAGAATTCGCTCATATTCGTCTAGGGTGGGAGCCATTTGAAAATCTTGGAATAGGAAACTCCTTAAAGGTGGGTCATAGAATTGCGCTAAAGCAATCAGGGCTTCAAGTTGTATTTCTACTTCCATCAAATCCAGGATGCTTCCAAATCTATTTTCAAAAGTTCGGCGCAGATTGCCTTTAAGCTGATCAGCCAATTGCTTAAGGGTTTGGTATTCCATGACCTTTACTTTAATGGATAGGGTGTCAACCTTTCTTATGCTTGATCCGGAGTCCATCTTTTCTTAAAAAGGAAATTTCTCAAGATTAAAACCAAAGCTTCACAACGTATGCATGAATAGGATGGGTTGAGTTGTATAGCAAAGAATTTCTAAGGTATGATGCATATGCCATGATGATCCGTGGGATTGTGATTTCTTTACATGATCCGAACTTCTCAACTTGTGGCAAGGTTATAGTCCTACTTGTTGGCTCTAAAGAGAAATAGTGATTCTCACCAGGTTTTGGGGTTCTATCTCAACAACTTACCATTTTAGGCCACCAGAGCTAAGTACCTATTTTCTTGAATTTTCCACAAATGAGAAGTGCATCCCAAATATGGAAATTCATGAAAGGGTCACACCCCGATTGAGACTTTCATGTGTCCAAATAGGAAGAGCTCCTAGATGGCTATCACTACTAGCCTCCACTCCTTGAGCTACACTCTGGTCTGGGTATAGGACCTCACACGTGTGTGCAAAAGTGTAAAAGTGACGTGAGAGCTATGAAGTCGGAATATGCTACAAAATTGGATCACAATATACACATATTGTCATCTACCCTAGGGTTCAAAATATTTTTCAATACACAATATTTATAAAACATAAAATGTGATTTTACAAAAATGGAAAAAGCAAATGAAAAAATCAAAGAATCACAATAGGGAATCATTAGGTTCATGCATCAGGCCACATAGGGCTTAACTCTCGGAGAGCCTACCTAGTGGAGTCGCCATCTGTCGTGACCTCATCCCGAGGGAGACCATGTCAGCGATGGCTTGGTGGTGAGTGCAAGACAGGAGGTGTAGTCCCAAATTCTCTTCAAAGAAGACAAAAGGGGATCAAAGGAGCCACCACCAACATTTTTATGGAAAATGCCAAGAAACCTTCATGATGGATAAGGCAGGTTTAGAACGAGAGTATGAGTTCGGGAGTTGGTTACGCATGGAGAATAACATTCCCCATACGTCTGCCCAAAAGGCAGTTACCCCAGCCGCATGCACGGACCTTGATTCAGATTCCTTTTTATGATTCTTTATTTTTAACGTAACATGACAGATGAAGAATTTTTTTCGAGGGGGGGGGGGGAAACATAACTTGACAAGAGTCGTCTCTTACTCCTACGTATCTCTTAGGCAATGGGAAAATCAAAGTTTACGTAGTTCTGGGCCAAAGGCTTGGAGTAGGTTTTGGTAGGGATGGATTATCCATTGGCATCTAGCAGTTGTTTGGATAAAGATGGGCTATCCATTGTCACCCAAAAGGGTAGTTGGATAGAGATGGGCTTTCCATTGGCGTCCGAAGGTAGTTGCTTTGAGAAAGATAGTTAAGTGTTAGAGAGGGTTCGGACCATTCTAGCCCTACCCAAGCATTATTCATAGGTTGTCAGAATCATGGATGCAAGGGGGCCACCTTTGGCCATGCAAAGATTCTAAATGTGTGTTTACATGGCATGAAGTGACAAAATCAAGATCATGAAGGTCTGGTAATGACCGACCAGGTGTTGGCCAGGTTACCCATATGATAAGGGAAGTTCGAGAGCATTTCAGCTTAGTAGGTACAAACCTTTGGTATTGGCTTGCGCATGCCAACGGGGTGTCATGCCAAACTAGGGGTTGACGAGTGCATGGTTGACGGATAAGGAACTGAAATTGGACTAGAGAGTATTAACTCTCAGCCTTGCATGGTTTTGATCTACATGGGTGATTAAGCTTAAATTCTAACTCTGATCTGAGGTTGACACCTAGGTTATGGGTTTGGACTCTTCACAAAAGATATATATGGACTTAAATGTGTTTATTCAGAGACTATAATTACTCTTACCTAGTATCCAGTGGTTGTCTTTCAAATGAGTTCTAAGTCAACGTCTACTTCCTCTTTTAGTGCTTCATCTAAGCTATTCTTCTTGTCTATTGCACTTTTCTTATTATGACCCCCTTCCTCAAACTGACTTGTACTATCTCCCTTTTTTCTTTGGTATGCTAAGAACTCTCCCTCTCTTTTTAAGAACTTTCTTTCTTTTTCGTAAGTCTTTTTTTTTTATGTAAGAATTTTCTCAAGTTCGAATTCTAAGGCTCAGATAGTGAAAAATTCCCCCTTTCTTTTTCTTCTCCACTGGGGTCTTTTTATAGGCTTGCATGGGGTGTCCACTATCTTCTTGAGGATCTTTGCCATTAATGTGGCGACTATCCCCTAGGCACATTCAATGCTCTGGTGCCCTTAGTAAGGATTTTCCATTTAATGCATCGAATTTGCCTTTAATAGGGTGGTGATCTTTTTTCCTTTTTGTGGCACACGTGTTCTTCGCGTTCTCCACTTTTCCCCAAAATAACGGTCCAGGTGAGAGCATACAAATCCCCATACTGGTCACTTATGCTCAAGTTGCATGGGAAGGAACATAGTGACATGCTTCCTTTCGTCATTCATTTGTTAGTGCCTGCTCCACTAACTTTCTTTTGACGAATTCTCAAACCTCCACCGTTGATTTCCTGCTCTTCCTTGTGATCCTAATTTTCTTCCCTTTGTCCCTGTTTCCTTTGCGTCTTGGGTTTCAATATAGGTTTGTGGCAGTTGCATGAGGCGCCTTACAACGAGCGACCCAATTTTCCTTTAAGTCGCTTTTGGAGATGGACTATGTGCCTTTCTGTCCCAAGTGCTACTTCGGAATTGGGATTTTGAAGTCAGGGCCCAATCTACATCCCATGACGGATTGCAGAAGACATTTACCATTAGACTTTTGCCCTTTTGACCCAAAATGTAATAACTTTTTTTGGACAAATTGGCTCAAATGTTTTATCACCTATGACTGACCTCTACCGTTAAGACCCTGATCACATTTATAAAATATATTTAAATATGATTTTAATTTAATTATTGTTGTATGAAAATTTATGTCATGAATTTAACTAAAAAATTTATTGAAATGTGTTAAAAAGGGCTAATTTTTATAAGTTTCATCTAGACATCTATTAAAATAAGTTTAATTTTTATTATAAGAATTATAAAATATTTGACTATTTAAATAAATTATTACTACTATAACATTAGAGTATGTATCGTAAAATCGACTATCAAATTTATTGAAATAAGTCGATAAGTTTGAAAAAAGTTTATAGCAGTTACAAAATATTATTTAATCTAAATAAGTCTTTATAAGCTGTTTGAGACCCCTCTTATGAATGATAACAAGAAATATCTTTTCTTGCATAGCATCAAACATCTAATCTTCTTTCTAAAAGCACTATACACATGTTCTACCTAAACATGAGTAGTGTGAGTGGCACGACTGGCACAATTTGCATAAGAAATCTGTACCTGAGGTGATGGTAAAGTGAATAAGAAAAAGCAAATGATGATCATCCAAATTTATAAGAATTTTTTTTATGAGGAAGTAATGTTTGTGAACACATATAAGGAATCATGTAACTTTATTTTTTTATGTGATGACAACGTGTTCAAGTTCAGGTTAGTCACACCAATCTTAAATTCAGAAAAAAAAAAAAGTTATGAAAATCAAACTCTATTCAACATTTAGAGAGGAAAATAAAATAAAAACATGAATATAGAAAAAGATATAAAAATAGATTTAAATATATTTTTAGTCATTATCGTATACTTGTTTTATATTTTTAGTCGTTATCAATTTTTTAAATAATTTTGTCCCTATAAAATTTTAATTTACGATTTTAATCTTTAATGATATTTTTAAATCTTATAAAATTGTAAACTTTTAATGTTGGTGCTTTTTATATTAAAATATGTTTATTTTAGCCTTTACTATTTAAGAAATATCTCTCCAACATAGGGTTAATACATCATTAGTGAATATTTATAAAGATTAAAATCATAAAATAAAATTATATAGGAACTAAAATCATAAAAAAAAATTATAAAAACTAAAAATATAAAACAAATATTCTATATGTACTAGAAACATATTTAAGAAAAAATGAAATATCAATAGAGTCTATCTATCATCATTCCTTAAATTTACTTGGTATGCTCATTTCCAACCCCTAATTCCTTTTTACCAAACCAAATACTACCTAAAACAGAAACGACAACACTGTAACAGAGTATCACACTATTTATTTAAGCTAAACTATGGTTTTGGTTCTTAAGAAATTCTTTAACTTTTAACAAGATAATTAAGAATAGATTATTTTAATTTAGTACTTAATCCCATAGCCAAAATCATGATAACATAATATCCTTTTGCACACAAATGTGATAATGTAGTATCTAGTTTACACTGGCATGGCAGCTAGCATGACCTAATTGTTAGTTGATGTGGTTTTTGATAATAATATAAAATTTAGTTACCGATATGCCAGCTAGCATGACCTAATTATTTGTTAATGGGGTAGTTGATATAGCCCCACCTGTTGAAACAAATTTTGTACGAGGTTTTGTAAAGTCTAGGTGAAATCAATATATTATGCGATCCATTTCAAAATTACTGGTTTTATAAAATCAGTAAGTTTGTAAAATAATAATTTTTCATTTTATTTACTGGTTTTGGAAAACCAACAATTGTAAATTATAATTATAATTTTACAAAATCAGTACTTGTTTAAAACCATTTGAAAAATTACTGGTCATGTAAAAAAGTTTAATATATATGCATCAGTGTAAAAAAAATTATGTAGCCAATCAATTAGAAATCAACTTTAATGTTACTTTAAAAAATATTACTATCAGAATTAATAACTTATCATATATGATAATTTGTATTTGTAATTAATTTGTATTTGTAATTGAATAACATGACAAAATAAACCATAATTATGCAGAAAAAAAAGCTAGATAAATTGACGGAGAAAGGGATGGATATGTTATAAGGTTTTGTAGAATCTAAGTGAAATCAATATATTTACACGAATCATTTCAAAATTCCTGGTTTCTGTCTCTAATGCAAATATTAATATTTTTTTCTGAAAGAATATTTAGGTGAATTGGATATAAAAAACACACCAAGATCAAGGTAAGTCTCAAAATTAAAAAAAAAAAAAAAAAAAAAAAAAAAAACTTGCAAAAAAAACTAATAAATTACACACAACAAAACTCTCACATCACAATAAAAATTCAAACACGCCCTTTTATATATGAACATAATTATTACCTCTGTACCTCCCTTGTTGGTAATATCAATCATTTATGGACCTTTATATTTGGAAAAGCATATTCTAACGACATGCTTTAGCTGTTTAGCATCATCTTTCAGCTTCAAGAATGTGCTCCCTTTAGAATATGCCACCAGTGACAAAAACATGCATACCTTATCCCCACTTCGATAAAACTAACTTCATAGATCAATAAAAGCAATTGGACAATCAAAATCCAAATAATAGTCTGACATATTTAGAAAATATTGAAACTATTCAAACAATGGGTATGTGTTAATCTGGAAGGCCAATGTAACCTAAACTCCGAGATCTTAATCCTTTGCTTCCAAAATCAATTTGGAAAATTTGAACCCATGAAAAAGAATGCACAATCAGTACCAGAAAGAAAAAAAAAAATAAGACAAATAAAAGAAGTCTCAAGAGGAAATCACATGAATCACACCAATTAATTTCAAACATGAATTTCCACTCCGGTGCACAGGGATGATGGAACCTCCCATCTAATGCATATATAAGATGTGTCCACCATGGAAAAACTACAATTTATCGGTACGAATCAGGGCGCTTTGGCTTGCTTTGAACAACAGCTTCAATCTTCTCCATCACAACAGGAGTCAGTAACGGAATGACATCGATTGCTTTCATGTTCTCTTGAATCTAAGCAAAAGAAAACAGAAAAAAAAAAAATGATAATATTACAATGGTAAAGTTCATTTTTGCAAGGAAGTTATATCTCAAATTAAGAATTGCTTTCATGTTCTCTTGAATGAATTGAATCTAAGCAACATGGAACAGAAAAAATATGAAAATTTTAATGGCAAAGTCCATTCTAGCAGGAAAGTTATATGTAAGCAATTATTTCGTTGCCCAACAATCATATGTACAGTATATTTTTCAATCCTCTTTACTGCAAAAAAAATAATGTCAAAAGATATACATTGATAAGGCTCAATCAATCAATGTAAACTATTCCTATGGAGATTGATTGTGTAAGTTTGTCCACGTGTAAAGGTTAAATCACCATTCTGTTGTGTGCCTTGAGAAAATGCATTACATTTTAGTTTCTTTAAAGAAAAAGTTCCCTCTACAAACTGCACTATACCTAAGAGTACAGAAGCTCCATATTTCCACACTAAATGCACTATTTAGAATTTTAACCTTCTTTTCAGATTCAATTCAGTCCATAACTCTTACCATCCTTATAATAAAAGTTCATATTAACAATTCAAACTTAAATAAATGTCATGAGAACTTCATATTTTATTTACTCATTTCAATCCATAATATATTTCTCAGTTCAACACAATAGCATTTGAGAAGATAAAATCCAAAAATAATTCCTACATGTATGCTAATACAAGACATGTATCATGGGATAATTACTAGTGTAAGTACTCCATGAGGCGAGACTAAAAACTTTCATATAGGGATAAGAATACATCAAGGCCTAGCCTTAAGTTCTTACTTGATTAATCTAGTCTTGGATATACTTACCAAGGACATAGAAAAGATTATCCTATTGCATGCTTTTTGTTGATGATATATTTTTGATTGACGAATCAGGGAACGTAGTTAACTTCAAACTTGAGTTTTGAAAAGGGATTTTCACTTAAATAGGAATTAGAAATATATGCATTGCAATTTTAGCAAGAGACGGGAGGAATATGAATTGGAATAAAAATGGTAGAAGATGTCATATCATAGGTTTCTAAATTTAAATGAGATCAATAAAATATTATGGGAAAATTAATGAGGATGTCACATAGGATACAAGCAGGATGACTAAAATGGAGAAAGACATCGGAAGTTATTTGTCATCACAAATTACCTATCAAGCACAAGGATAATTTTATTGTACTGCTATACATCTGGCTATACTCTATCATAGTGAATGTTAGGCTTTGAAGGGACAAGAGAAAAAAATAGGAAAAATATAAATGAGAATGATATGATGAATGTGTGGTCACACAAGAAATACAAAATGATTCTATATGAAGAGATAATGATATAACACCAATTAGGAAAAAGATGACAAAAAAATAGGATAAGATGGTTTGGATACATACAAAGGTCACTGGAAACACTACTGAGGAAAGTAGATTACATGGTTCTTAGTCTGGAGAAAAAGGGCAGAGAGGGACTAAAAAAGACATTACAAGAAGTTGTTAAAGAGGAATCTCATGGTAAACAATATCTCTGAATATTTGGCGTTTAACAAAGTCGAATAATGTCATGTGATCCATGTAGCCGATCTCACAGAGAGACAAGGTTTTTGTTGTTGTTTATGCTAATAAATCATCCATGTAGCACTAATTGCATGCATGATGCATCAACACTTTCAAACTTTTAAGAAAAGTTTATCATTTTTTATTATTGGCTTTAACCCCCTGAAGGCAATATAGTCTATAGATATTTTGTAAGTACTTTTATGATATAGACTCATTTTATTCGCCCCCTCAAAACTCTATTAAGATTTTTTCCCTGTTTGTCTTGTTTACATTTCCTTCTTCTTCCAAATTAAACATAAAATTATGGCTCCACACCTCATTTTCTAAAGCAATAGAAAAGCTCGTGACTGCTTTTTGTTAGACTTGGCATGTTGTAAAACTACAATCAGGATTTTTCCTTCCTTTTCTTTTTTATTTGTGTTTCCTCCTCAAATCTAAATGATTTTACCTTAACCTAGTAGGAGCTTCTGTCAGACAGGTTGAGTGTGAGTGTGATATAAAGGTCATATATATAGTTGGAATCTCATTGAAAACCATCTAATTGAAAACCATCTAATTGAAAACCATCTAATTCAAAGCCTAGATTAGTTTTTCTACAACTAGCTTGCCATAATCAACGCCAGCACACCACTTTTAAAAGCTAACCTCTATCCCAATAGATCAATTTAGCTTAAAATATGGAAGAATTTAAAAGAGTGGAAATGAGCAACGCATGGTGTCAGAGAGTACAGGAAGATATACAAAAGCATAAGGAATGAAAGATTCAAGGAACAAACAAGTTGGGTCAGTGTTGTTCACATGTCACTCATCATTAGTAAGACACAGACAAGCAATCAAAAGGACAGCAATTAACAGAAATTTTAACAATATATACACCCCATACTATTAAATTCATATACATAAAAGGTCTCAAAATTCGGCTTTAAAAGGTTAAAATAGTCAATTGAAAACTAAATAAGTTGATCCCCTTTTCCCTCATTCAACCCAAACCACAAGATGATCACTGTACCTCTATGATTACTAACTAAAAGTAGTATTACCAGTCCAAGCATAATAGAACAAATGGACCTCTGTATAGCTAGAAAGCCAGTGTAACATGGATGCAAGTCTACTGATATGCAATCAAAACAAACCCAAGAAATTTTAGAGAAAATAATTTACAACAAAACAAACTGTCAGCTATTCCCTCTGTTCAGAATTCAGAAAAAGAAGAAAAACCAAAGCCACATACACTATTACAATAGTTTGTAAAATGGCCACATGATTCAATTATTGAATCAGTATTTACCCTTAAACAATTCAAATGGATAGCAAGATTTTTTGCTTAAACCAGGACTAATTCTTGAAATATAGTTCCCTAAATGATAAAAAATGGATCCGTTGCTTCCAATGAAGCAAAATAAGCAGTTTTACAAGCACGGTTGCATTGAATGTCATTTAAAAGATATGCAACATTTTGTAGGGCAATGCAGTGTGTAATGCAGTTTAAACATCAACAGCAAAACGAAACCAGAATAGTACATTAGAGTCCAACCTATCGTTAATTCTTCAAGAAAAGTGCTAAAATCTTTAGCCTCTAGTCTGATTCTAGCTCCCTTCACTTCTAATGTATATGTCTTCATACCACTAGCAAAACAGAACAATGCAAACCTCCAAACCATGTGCTTACAGTAATGAAGTGACAAAAACTGATGTGGGCCACTAATTAAGATTACCATATCTCATTATTTAAATCTTGAATTATGATCATATTAATTAAGGATATCTTTGTAAGCCTTTTTTAACCTAATTGGAATATCATCAATGAGAAATTATTTTTAAAAAAACTTGTGTTAGTTTAGGAGGGGCTATGTAAAGGACAAGTCTGCTTTTCCCTTTCACTAAAGGTTGCAAAGGAGTCTTTTGTGTATAGAAATGTGACCCAATCCTACGTGAAGGTTCATAACAAAAACCTCTCCACACTAACATCACACACATTCAAAAGAAGAACAAGCACTTATCCTTTCATTTCAGAAATCAAGGTGAACAAAAAGTAAATAACAGGCAAACACAGCCAATAGACAGGGCACAAAGAACAACAATCAGGAAGAATTATCAACAATTCTGGCTCACAGGGCATTGACATCTGAACAAAATGATCTTTAACAAACAGCTTAGTTCCTCACCAATCACCACAACACAACCAACTATCGTGACCAGAATTCAAAGCCTTAATTTCAACAACAGATAAATGACCACTCTCCTTAACAGTCAGTCCAACAGCAAAAAGTACTAACCTGAGACTCCTTTGTAGCACCACAGATAACCGAAGAAACATTAGGATTCGCAGCACACCATGCAATCGCAAGCTGCGACAATGGCACACCAAGCTCATCTGCTATCGGCTTCAGTCCATCAACCTTCCTAAGCACATCATCAACCAGCGACCGCGACGCCAGATTCTACATAATAAAAAACACCACACATAAATAACCTAAACAAAAAGCACCAGAATAATCAAAATAAAAACAAAAATCCCCATTCCAGTCCCCAAGATTGAAAGCATCAATCACTTTAGTCCTTAACTTTACAAATTCGTTACTCATGTCAAAATGACTAAAGTAAACAACATTACACAAAACAAGGATCAAAATAAAGATTTCATAATGCGAAAAATTACTTTGTAATTTTCCAAAGCGAATCTGCTATCTGGCGGTATAACTCCTTTCTTGTATTTCCCAGTGAGCACTCCAGAGGCCAAAGGACTCCAAGTAGTGAGGCCTGTCCCATAGTTGGAGTACAGGGGAAGAAACTCAGCCTCAACCTGGAACATTATGAAGTCAAATCAAAAGTCCAATGAGGTCAAAACACCAAAACCAATTAAGAAAAACTAAACTACCATTTAGTTCCTTAAATTGTAGAGCACTATCATACTAATTCTTAAAACTGTAAAAATATAAAATGAATCCCTAAATTTAAAATTTGTTAGTTACGTTAATTCTTATAGATATCTATCCATAATGATAACAAGCTATAAAATTTAGAAACTGTAATGACAGTTTTTGTAAAAATAAAAGACTAAAATATCAGTAATTTTAATTTGAAAATTTTATTTGACAATTTTCTAATTCTAAAGACTACTATGACAAGATTCCAGAACAAATTCAAAGACTAAAATGATAATATAGTTAATAAAAAAGGACAAAGTTTTGATTGGAGAAGCATAACAAAAGAAGGGTATATAAGTATTGAGGAAAAGAAAATACCTTGTGCCTGGACAAGAGGTTATACTCAGGCTGTTCAACAATGGGACCAACAAGGTCGAGCCTCTGGGCCACGGCCCAGGCCTCGGTGATCTGTTGTGCGGACCACTCACTGGTGCCCCAGTAGAAGGCCCAGCCCCTGTCAATAACATGATTCATAGCCCTAACGGTTTCCTCAATGGGAGTGGAGGTGTCGGGGCGGTGGCAATAGATGACGTCGACGTAGTCCATATCGAGGCGCTTGAGGGAGGCCTTGGTGCCTTCGACGATGTGCTTACGAGAGAGGCCCTTATCGTTTGGGCCCTGGCCGCCCCAGAAGATCTTGGTTGAGACAACGACGTCAGAGCGCTTCCAGCCCAGCTCGCGGATGGCCTGGCCCATGATCTCCTCGGCCCGGCCGTTGGCGTACACCTCGGCGTTGTCGAAGAAGTTGACGCCGTGGTCGCGACAGCATTGGAGCAGCGCCTTCGCCTCCTTCACGTCCAGCTGATTCCCGAAGCTCACCCACGCGCCGTACGATAGTTGGCTCACCTTCAGGCCCGATCGGCCCAGGTTCTTGTACTGCATCTTCCACCGATTTGGATCCGCTTCCAGGGAAGATAAAGGAATCGTCCAATCGAACCAGACACTCTCAGTGAGTGAGTCAGTGAGTGAGAGAAAGTTGAGACTCACGCAATTGATTTCAGATTTTAATACAAGAGAAAATAACGAATAACAAACATTTTAATTTCATGTTTTATTTGTGGAGGAATTTCGCCACTCAACCGTGAGAATTACTAGTCTTTTTAAAGTTATTTTTGGACTCATTTATTTCTTTTTATTTTATTTTTATTCATTAGACATGATATACACACTCATTATTTATAGTTGAAATCAATGACTTTACATTTATATTTTTTTACTAATATAATTTTGGTTTAATTATATTTTTTTGTTTAATTCTTTAATTTTTAATTAGATTTAAGTTTTTTAAATATTATAATTGTATTATTTTGGTTTTTTAAATTCTAATTGTTTGATTTTAGTATGAAATACTCATATATAAATTAAATATCTAACAAAAAAATATTTCAACATTTTAGATATCTAATTTATATAATTAGAATTTGAAACAAAAAATTATATAATTATAATATTGGATGAATTTACTTAACTCTATTAAAATTTAATGTAACAAATTTATAGAATTAAAATAATTGAAAGTAAAAATACAATTAAATCTATAATTTTTTTTATACTCAAAATAAGAATTTGAATTCTTGTCATTTTAACTAAGATACAAAAATAAACTATCAATTAATGTTTGGATAAATTGAATATTATGTTTAATTAAAAGTGAATGAAGAAAAAATATTGTTAGATAATAGAATAAAAAGAGAGATGTACATATTCATTAGTATAATATGAGATAGATTTTAAAAATTTATTTATTTTTATTATGATAGTAAATTGTAAGACATTAGAATAATAACAAAAAAAAGCTCTTATAACGATGGGGGAAAGTGAAGAGCACGTGAAAAATCTATTATACCACGTATAATAATAGTTTGCAAGATATTAGAATAATTTATCGTCTAAGAGAATCATAATCCCTGCCTCAAATAATTGACTTAATTTTATAGTTTTAAGTAGATGAAACAGGGTGGAGGCCTTGAAATCCACGTTTTTAATTACTAAATCAATACAGTTGTCTGCTATAAATACGAATCAAGCAATTTTAAAAGTTACTCTTTTTCAACTTAATTATAAGTATAATTAATTAATTTACATGTTAATTAAAAAATATGATTAATAATATTTAATTCTATTTATCTTATTTTAAAAAATTAAACTATTTTTTTATTGAAACATAATATTAACAATAAAAAAGAACCATTAAAAAAAATCTTAATCAAATAAAGGATATCTTATAAATATTATTAAAAATGATTTTTTTAATCAAAAAAGTTAGTTAAACATAATTAAATTGTATTAATTTCATTTAATAATAAATATTTTTCTAAATTAATTTTCATCAAAACTTAATAAAAAATAAAATATAATTATTAAAAATATAATCTCTAATAAATAAATGATATTTTAATGATAATTTCATTAAATTATGTGAAATTAGTTGAGATTTAGTTATATATAAGAATAATACTTATTATTATTTTTTTTGCTTATATTTAAAATCAATACTTGTGTTTTTTTTTACTTATATTCGATATTAGAAAGAATACAAAAAAAAAAAATTCTTATAATTGAATTCGAAATGAGTATTTTTGAATAAAAGTTTTCTTAGAAACTTTTTTAAATGAAATTATTTTTATTCTATCAAGTCACATGTCTTATTTTAATTCTATATATTAAGTATTTAGTTTTATTTTTTTAATTCTTTTCAAATATATACATTTTAATTTTAAATTTAAATTTAGTAGCCTAAAAAATATTTTTCTATCATCTCAAATCATTTTGATTTTATCTTTACTTATATATTTAATTATTTTAATTGTTTATCTCTTTTGTTAGACTCGATATTTTAAAGTATCATACAAACAAATTAATTAGATAATCATGTTTTATTAAAAGCAAAATAATGATTTTAAAAATGACTCAAACACGTTCAACGGGTTTGACTCTAAAAGATGATAGGATTGTTTTATCATATGAACTCTCCTAAACGCATTGTGGATATTCATTTTTGTTTGGTTTTAGAGAATGGAAGAGACAAAAGAGGCTAAGACAGAAAAGGCAAGAGATATGAGGGAAGTAGCAATGGTGGTAGGTCGACTTGCCAAAAGAAGAAAAAGGAAAAAGCGTGTTAGAAAAGCAACTTAGGGAAGCACAATCTAGCAACCTTGTGCTTCCTAATGTGCCTCGGGTAGAAGCAACCAAGATGGGGAGTTGTGCACCCCCGGCCAAGTCATTTCCTCCCTGAAAAGCAGGAGGGCGTGGAGGACACGTGCATTGCGATAGTTAGAAAAATGAAGAATAATTACCACCACATTAATTACAAGGTCGTCGCATTAAATGAGGAAAAATCCTCCTGGGGACACCGAAGTATTAATGGGCCTAGGGGAGAGTCACCGTATTAATGATGGAAGATCTCCATGGGAGATCTAGGAGGCCACGAGCAAACCTATAAAAGGCCTCAAGCTCAAAGGAGAAAAAAAAAAGCATAATCTCAAGTGAGTGTGAAAATTCCAATCCTGAGAGAACATTAGAGCTAGTAGTGAAAGGAGTTTGGAAAGGATTTTCAAAACAAAGATAGAAGGAGTTCATCCATTCTTCAGCGAATCAGTAATCCTTGGATACAAGGTAAGTCCTTCGAAATATCCCCTGCGCATATCCATTTAGTGGCTTTAAACTCTAAGCCAACGTACTTCCTTTGTTTAGCCCAGCAACATACAAGTTGTGGGTCGATTCTAGACCGGCTCCCATGTAGCTGAAACCAAAATTGACCAAGAGTCGGCGCTCTTCGGTCTAATACAAACACACGCTAATTACACACATTCATCGAGTATCATTCGACATGTAGCCAGCCGACACCTAGTCAGCATCCCGACTCAACTGAGACGGTCTCGCCCCTCCCCCCCAACATCTAACCTTAAGCCTCCCAGCATCACTTTTATCCAACCCTTAGGACACTAATGGATAGTCCTTCTCATCCACTCTTTGGACGCCAATGGGCAGTCCAGTTTTCTCCAACCATCTCTAGATGCAAATGGATAGTCCACTTTTCTCTAAACTCTTTAGACGTCAATGGAAAGTCCACTTTTTATCTAACACTTTGGACGCCAATGGAAAGTCCACTTTTATCCAACTCTTTGGAAGCCAATGGACACTCCACTTTTCTCCAATCATCTCTAGACGCTAATGGACAGTCCACTTTTCTCCAAACTCTTTGGATGTCAATGGACAGTCCATTCCATTCTATGTAACTCTTTTAACGCCAACGGATAGTTCATCCCTTCCCACTCTCTAAATGCCACACCAAGTGTCATTCGGCACGTAACCCCACCGACACCTAGTCGACACTCTAACTAGGCCGAGTTGGTCTCAACTCTCTTACTGTAGAGTACCATCCAGCACATGCCCACTAACACCTAGTCAGCACTCCAACAGTGCCCAATCGATCTCGGCCATCTTATCATCTAACCATCCATACCTCATAATTATGTAAACTTTGACTTCTTCATTGTAGTAGGAGATACGTAGGAGCAAGAGGCAACTTTTGTCAAGTTCATCCAAAAAACCCAAAAACATCTCTTGCTCATCTTTTGTAAATATCTTCCATTCTCAGAAAGGCATAAACTATAACGTAGAAGTCATATCTCATTTCATGCATCTAGTTAGGGTAACTATCCTTAGATAAACATGTTGGGATACTAGTGATCCCTACACGTATCCAACTTCCGAACCTACACTCTGATTCCAAACCAGCCTTATCCATCCATAGGTTTCTTAGCGTTTTTCATAAAAATGTCGGTGACGACTCCATACTCCTTGTTCCTTTCCCGGAAGGGACTCAGATTCCAAAACTTCTATTTTTTATTGTCCTCGTCGCGATCTAGGTTGCAACACTCATCTTTGCACTTGTTTCCTAATATAAACTCCTGTATATTTGTCTATATTAAGTATATGCAAAAGTATTTTATTAAAAGTTTCAGAAAAGCTATATTTGATATTAAAATACTCAAGTCGATCATGAAAAACTATGTCATTATCATCTTTGTTATATCAAAAGACGTGCTTGAGCTACACGACTACCTTTAACCAAAAGTAAGATAAGTGCATTGTATTATCATATTGTGATGACTAGTTTATGAAAAGCATTTAATACAAACATTTTATGTTTCAGCATCTTACCTACTCAACTTTGAAGGAAAGAAGAAGAATTACATCAACTTCCCTCTTAATAGTCACCTTTCCCCCCTAAAAAAAAACTATAAATATATACAAGACTTAAATTTTTTTGAGCAATAAGAGTGAAGAGAACTTAAAATAGTCTATTCCTTACACTCTAGAAATCGATCTTGCTCTATTCTAAAGTCTAAAGACTCATACCTTAGTGTTTATTCATTTGTATGACGCTAGAGTCTTATTGTATCTTTTAACAAACATTTTTTTTCTTTCTAGAAATAGGTTGAAGCATAGAGAAATTTTGAGTAAAGAATACTTGAATATATTGCTTGGAAAGGCAATAGAAAGAATACTTAGGTGAGCCTAAGAAAGCTTGATTGTGAAGTTGTCTTGTAAACGAAAGATTAATTTACATTGAAAATTTTGGTAGGTTGCCAAAGACTAAATGTAGTCTTTTAAGACGAACCAATATAAAAACCTTGAGTAGTTATTTCTATCCTTTCTCTTATACTTTCAGTAACATAGTTAAAGATAAAAAAAAATACATTTTCTTAAACTACAAGTTTTAGAATTTTGATTTGATCATTTAACACCATCATTACTTGCGAAAAGATTTGCAAAAATTTTAATAAGCACTTTCTTGTGTTTATTTGTTGTAACATCTTTCGAATACTCATTCCATATGGTAATTATTAGGATGAACAACGATTGGCTGAACAAATTTGATTTGAGTTAGATTCAAGTAAGAAGAGTGGGTAATTTTGGGTTTGCCTTTTCAGCTCCAAACTCTTCTCGATTATACACATTCATTGTATTTCCAAGTCCTCTCAATCTTGCAAACACCTTTTCAACTAAACTTCTTTACCCTCTCCAAACTTCTCTAGATACATTTTTATTACAATTTAGTTTAAATTTAAGTTTTATTGTGAAAATGGTATAATATATTTATGGTTTTCTACTCATAAATTATCATATATTTTAAGTTTATTGACTTTTACAATAACTTACTTAAAAGTTATAATAACGGTAATTTCTATTGGTTGATTATGTGAAACTTTTTACTTGCATAAATTTTCGATTCTTAATAATATGATTTGTCAATTTTTATAAGCAAAGTTATGATTGAAAAAATAAAATATATTAAAAATTATATTTAATTGAATAATTTTATTATATATTTTATTGTTGACTATATTTTTAACATATTATGCATGTTTCTTATTTTACATAACAATAAAAACTAAATTACTTTAGTGATATAACTATTGACAATAGGTCTTTTTCTCTCTGTATGTACAATAACGGATGTTAGATTAATTATTTAACTATATAATTTTATGGATTAGTATTAATTAGTTATTATGAATTATATTTTATTTTGAAATATATTATTTATAGTCAACAAATATTATTATGGCATTAATATATTGATGGAGATTATATTGGCCATTGTTTTAAGAGTAACTTTATGATGAGTTTATGGCCAACAAATATTATTATGACACTAATATATTGATGGAGATTATATTGAGTTTAGTTTTAAGTGTAACTTTATGGTGAGTCCATATTACTCAATTTTGATGTAATGAAAACACTTTCTAGAAAGTGGACAATTTGCTCTCAACATTAAAAGAAATTTTTCTCTATGTTGAAGTAACATGAATGTGGGTAAATTTCGATACATTTTCTTTATGCAAAGCTATCTTGAATTGATTATCAATATTATTTAATTTTGTATCTATGTATGATTTGGACATCATAATTCATTAATAATTCATCAATTGGTATCAAAGCTATATAGATACATGTTAAAACCTTTGTATTTCATTATTTCTTCTATTGAAATATCACTAGATTGAGTTTTTTTTTATCAAATTTTTTAAAAGTTAACTGAAGTATTTTGTGCTTGAAATTTAAAATTGATAGCGAACTTTTGTTTATAAGTGAATCTCAATTCATATGCCTAATTATACTTTGTATTTGGATAAGTAAATATGAAAAATTCATTTGTTCTTTTACTACTTGTTTAACATGAATTCTCAAGTATGTGATATATTTACAATCCATTAAATTGGAAATTATTTGAAAGATTCTTCTTCTACTTATAATGCATTCTTAACCCCTTAAAGTTAAAACAAATTATTGACCGAATAATGATAAAAAAAAAAGTTTGTTGAATTTGTAGGTTGTAAAATGATAAAATCAAACTTTGACACAAGGATGATGTTTTATTTAAAATTATCATCCAATTTGCTTATATTTTTTCGTAAAGAACTTTTCATTTCTTTTTATTATTTTTGTTGTTTCATAAATTAAACATGAATGCCTTTAATTGTCCTACATTTTTCATATATGAATGTTAAAAGACATTGAATATAAATCCTTAATGTGTCATATATGCTTTTAATATATATGTTAATTAAGACCAGTGTCTTTGATTTGTTGCACAATTTGGTCGATAATTTTAAATAATACAAGATTTTTATAGCATATTATCTCATGAATATAACATATTATTAATTTTTTTGTGAATATTCAACAAATTATTTGGCATAATTTGATATATTTTATATACCACAGTTTCACTATTTTATTCTCTTTATTTGGATCTAAATTAAAAAATTATTTGTTTTGTGACAAAAACTTTTAGATACTAACTAGAATGATTAGTGTTAATCACAAAATTAAGTTTGTTTGATTTTTTTTTGTCATCACATGGATTAAAGCTTATTTATTTTAAATTAAATACATGTATCTAGTGAATTGTATATTATTTTATTTATGTCATTTGTGTATAAATCTAAAATTGACATAATTTAGCATTTTAATATATTATTTTCCATTATTATACTGTCTAAGTCTAGACCCATAATTTATCATTCTTAATTTTGTGTTAAATATATATACCAAGTATTTTATCTAATCATGTATCTTAGTTGAACAAAATTTGGATCTAACTTTTGTTTTAATTAATACATGTAGTGAATGATGCAATTGTGCATTATTTTAATTATGTTATTCTAAATTAATCCACAAGCTTGGACTAAATTTTTATGTATTTATTGTTAATATGCTCACTTATAAAATACCATGATAATTTTGTTGAGCAATCTTTAAGGCAATTGAAAAACATGTCATCATTATAACTTATTATTAATATGATTGTATTGATTTATAATTAGAGTCTTTTGTTTTTATTGTAATGGTTTGGTGTTAATTTATAAATCATTTTAGATACAATTTGTAAGTTCTTCTAAGTTATCAAAGCTCATTGGATTTATACACAAAGATGGATGATACTCTAGGTTAGTTGTGAAATATTTCTGTTTATTTTTACTACTTTATGAATGCATGTGTGGAGAAATTTATTATTAAAATATTCTTCTCCTTTTGATGTTGTAAGTATGCAATTTATACGAGAGTACAATTTATACAAGAGTAAAAATATTATGAAATTGTAGAACTCTACATCAATTTATTGATTGCTTGTTACTATTTTGTTAATTCTATTTTTGGGATAAATATAAAATTTTTTGTTCACTTTTATAAGTTTGACTCAATCAAAGTAGAAACAATAACTTTGTTATTGTAATTTTTTATATAGAGATCGTGAAATGAATATCACGATTCTTACAATGATAAAATCATGTTTATTACATGTTAATTCAAAATATTTATTATATGCATAAATAAATTTATCATGTTCTATTAGGAATAATTGTTGAAAATTTGTAAAATTATAAACTTATCTATCATGGGTATAATTATACAAATATTTTGAGTTAAATAATTAAAATTTTATTTATCTATAGTATGTATTATATTAATAATAATTATATCTTATTAGTGTGTTATTATTGTTATAATTTGTTGTAATGCAATGTACTATTTGTTTTAAACTTACTTAAATTATTCTTTTAAGTATCCTATCAATATTGGAAATTTGATTATATAAGTTTTTTTTTTTGCATTGTAATATTATATTTCTTATTTATCAAGGTTCAAGACCCTTAAGTGGGGACTCAATGAATAAGAAATTTTCTCTAAATATGCATGTTCTAGTTGCATTTACATGAAATCATTTAACTATTTGAGCATGTAATAATTTATTCACATTAAATATTTTCTTTGTTATTATACCAGCTTGATCATCACTTAGTTCTTAATTGGACATTTTTTATGCAATTCAATATTGTTTAAAAATTTATATTTGTCTATTGCAAAACAAATTTATTGAATAATTTTTTTTATGGAATTAATTATTATTGTGCTTATATTATATGAGTAGTGAACATATGCTACTGGTATGACATTACTTAATATAAGTATTACGTGATAAACAAAATAGTTGAATTTTTTAAAGTAGTCTATTATAAAAAGGAGTAGTGAACTATCTTTCTTTATCAAATGGGAGAATTTTCATATTAAAAGTAATGCCTTATAAGGAAAATTATGTTGATTCAATATCTCTATTTCTATTAATGCCAAATTAATCAAACGTGAGAAAATAAATATATTTGTGTTTGTAAATATCTTTTATTCAATAATATAATTTCCTCTTCATGTACTATTTATAATCATATTGTTTTTGTCGGGACCTATATTAAGGATTTAATTTGTGATAGTCTCTTATATTATATTATTATATTATAGTTGTATATTGTCTTATATTATTAGTAAATAATAATTCTTGTTAAGATAGTATATTTGATCCTAAATTTAAAGAGAGTATTTTCTCTATTCTATACCGTAATTTGTATTGTTACTTATGATATTTTTAAATTAGGATTTTGTTGAAGTTATGTGTATTATAATTTGAAATATATAGGTAAACTTTTGGGTATCATAATTTATAATGAAATATCCTTAATCTTTATCCTTAATACTTGTTAAGTACATGGTCCTATGTACTTCTTCTACAAGTAATCAAATCTTATACTCTAGAATGTGCGAATATTATTTATAATTGTGACACTTGAGTTTGAGTTTGAGTGAGCAATTAAAAACTTGCAAATGAATCATATTATATTTTAAAATATTAGGGACTTTTTTATCTCACTCATGTTTGTAAAGTAAAGGTTACTTTGTTTATATGATTTTGTTTGAGGATTAATATCCATGATGATAAAAGAAGATTAAGTTATAAAGTGTGAAGTAAACCCCTATAATTTTATACACAAAATGTGGTTATTTATGAAACATATTTTGTAAAACTATGTGACCGATACATTATATGTTGGGTTTCATATTTTTATTTGTAACAAATCACATATGTTAATAATTTGTAATATCAAAATAATTTTTTATGTTACTCTATATCATTTTTTATAAATGGTATATATAATTGACAAGATTTTTCCTAGTTATATTTTGAAATACTATACATTATTGTTAATTTTTTTAATACTCATTGGAGTTTCTTATACGCGTAACCTAATCTTTTGTTCAACTTCTATGACTATTTTTTAACACTTGTGTTTTGATTAAGTTATTAAAATTTGTAAGTAATTCTATATTCTATTTAAAATATCAAGAATTTTGATCTTACTTGTGTTTATAAAGTGAAGGTTTTTTTTTTTTTATAATCCTTTTTGGGATTAATGTTTGCGATAGCATAAGAAGCTTTTGTGTTATAAAGTGTCAAGTGACACTTAGAATCTTCTATTTTTCTTATATGCAGAATATGTGGTTAATTATGAAATTCTATTTTTGTAAATTTTGTGAATGACAAATTATATGTTAGGTTTCATATAATCATTTAGTAATAATTTTTTTAGATAATTCTACAATAATTTGTTTATCTCTAATGTGTAATTCTTAAAAAGAGAAAATCATGACTTACCTTGTTAAATACGTCCACATGGTTTAAACCAATATATTTACTTGATCAGATAGTGGGAGAAATTTAATCATTTTAGCCTTATGTTGATTATTTTTTTTTAGTAACCATGCTATTTTTTTACTAAGACAAAATTGAATATTATTTCATTCAGTTGTGTTTTCACTACCAAATATTATATATCATTAAAGTATTTCAATGACGGTGGACTCTAATGAGAATTTTGATCTTATTTTGGTATAAAGGATTAGTGAGAAGTATGTAATTTTTGTTATATCTTGAGATTTATGAATCTTATATTGCTATATATTTGTGCGTGTATCTTGTGATCATATGACAACCATAAAAGGACTTTGTAATTTATTTTTGTCATATTGTCCTAAGCTATATATAAAATTTGTTGAGTCTTAGTAGGGATCTTAAGCAAATATCAAGGTCATTTTTTTGGATATTGCACAATAATTCTTTTGGATATTGCACAATAATTCTTTTGGTATGCAATTATGTTGTGTTTTTCTTTTACCAAAAATTCTATATTTTGTTAGGTCCCAAATATATATGTACTTTATAGATATGATGTTAGTATTTTTATCAAGTACAACTTTTTGCTTTGTTAAAGTACTTAGAAATTTTATGTTTGGACTAATGATCTTGAATACTTCCTCATTATTGACATTTTGTGACTACATTAATCTAGAATATCATTTTCTTTAAACTAAGTATTTGTGGCATCAATGTAGGAAGTTTTTGAATTTCCTAATTGTTTCTGGATTTGCATAATCACTTATTTAGTGAAACTCGGATTAATTGAATGTCAAATATTGTAGAGCATTCATTGATCTAGCCTATATGTAATTATTCTTATTTCTCATACTATTTGATTAAGTTTTGATGTTTTGTGTTAATGAGAGTCTGCAAATTTTTTATTATGAGATATGTATAAAATATATTTTTTATATAATATCTCATATAACATTTTCATATGCTTGGACCATTATTTGAAATTGTATATTTATCTTAATTTAATTGTGTTATGTTTTTCTTTATCCATCATATTTTTAAATAAAATATAAGCTTCTTAGCAAATATGATATATGTCCCTATTAGAGATGTTTTTACATTGTTAAGAGTTTAAGTTTCTTTGGCTTTTAGTTAGTATATGTTTTGACCATAATTGATAATAGTCTAGTATTAAAATTCTTATATTTTGTAATTGACTAATACTATCCAAGTGGAAGAATGTTAGATTATTTATTTATTTAATTTTATAAATTAGTATTAATCAATTATTATGAATTATACTTTATTTTGAAATATATTATTTATGGTCAATAAGTATTGTTATGACACTTGTTTATTGATGAATATTGTATTGGACTTTGTTTTAAGAGTGACTGTGAAATGGGTTGAGCCATTCGTTGTGAACCTGTTAAGGAGTCTACATGTTGTTAAAGAGTCTACATGTTGTTAAAGAATTACAAATCTAATATCACTTTACTCAATTTTAATATAAATGAAAACACTCTATAGAAAGTAGCTAGTTCGTTCTCAATACTAAAAGAAAATTTTCTCTCGATTAAAGTAACATGAATGTAGATGAATTTCGGTACACGTTCTTTATTCCTTTCTATATTGTATTAATAATAAATATACTTTAATTTTATATTTATGTATGATTTAAGCATCATATAATTCATTAATAATTCATCAATGGATCTAGAAATTTTAAATAGTAAAATAATATTCATACATAAATTTGTACCACAAAAAAAATAATATAATATTTTTAAAGTATAAACATACCCACAATTTAGTGTTATACTATAATATTATAAATGAAAATATATAGTATACATTTAAAGATATTAACTTACTTATTTTATAATATTATAAATATTATATTTAACTTCTATTATATGGGATTTAATCGGGGAGTTACTAATAGAGTTGGTCGAAACAGATGTTTGTTAAGCCAATAAAAATATAAACTATTGTGACATCATCTATTTTTTTTTTTTGTTATTTAGTAAGAAAAACTTCTATTTTTTTCAATTTTGCCTTTAAGTAATTAAAATGTTTTCACTTTAAAATTTAAATTATAATTATTTTAATTAAAATATGATTACTACATTAAAAATATTTTAATCCTTTTTCGGTGACGTGATAATTTTAAAAATTATAATTGTTAAATTTTAAAAATTAATTAGGAATTAAAATAAACTATGTAATAATTTAAGTTTATAAAAAACATTTCAATTAATTTTATATCAAAATTAAAATTTAATGGGACAATTGTCGCATAATATTCTTAGGAAATCATCTCCTTTATATATTGATTAAGTTACTTTGTACCACATGCATATAAAGTAGATTATAGGAACTATTGGACATAACATAAGCATATTGAGATGTCTTTGTAAATTGTTAATATTTATATAATTTGTTTAAGACTTATGTGTGAGTGAGATGCATTTCCACTCTTTTTTTTTTTTTTGCATTGCTTGTGTTTAGGTTGATTGTCATTTGCATATGAAGATGAGCTGTAATGTAAAAATTAAACCTTAGCTTTTGTTGTTTCATTTTAATAGTTTTGTATAAGAGATTTTACTTTGATGGATTGTCACATCAAGTTAATTATTGGTTTCTATTAGAGTTTAAAGTTCTGTATTTTGGATATGACCTTTGGCGTACAATCGCTTGATTGTCTTTATTCCACACGCTTTAGTTTTTATGATGTGATCCTTTTACACACAATTGCAATGAATAAATAATTTTTTTATTTTACTTAAATATTTTCTTTATTAAGTATAAATGCTATAGGGATAAATGATGTCATATACACACATATAAAGAGAGGAAAAATTAAATTATTCTAAAAGTAAAGTTAAAAAAGTTATTCCTCATCCACTTTTGATTTTCTTTTACTTAAAATTAAAGATAAATTAGTCATTATAACTATTAAATTAAAAAAAATAAATGGTAAATGAAAATTTTTATATATATATATATATATATATATATATATATATATATATATATATATATATATATGTATCATATGCAAATATCTTCTTTAGATGAGAATGAAAATAATCAATTTCAATCATTACAATGTATTTGGTAGTGAGGATAAAAATAGACCGGAGTGAGAAAAAATAAAGTGAACTTTTAATTTGTTTGGTAAGAAAGAAATAAAAGAAATGTTGTGAGATTGTTTGGTTTAGAAAAAAAGAAGAGAAGAGAAATTAAATGTTAAATAAAAATAAGAATGTTTAGTTTAAAAATAAATAAATAATAAAATATATAATTTATTTAATTAAAATAATTATTTTTTAAAATATTAAAATAATCAATTAACAAAATTAATCAATTAAATTTATAATTTAATCAATTAAATAATAAATTTAATCGATTAAATCAGCAAGGAAGTGTATGATATAAAAGTTATATATCTGGAAATAGTGTGAGATATAAATGTGGAATCAGAATCAATTTTCAGATTTGATCATGGATGAGCCATGCTTCCTCGCTGTTTCCACGCAATTGAGCGAAGGAATAAAAAGGTGGGAGCCCCACGCCTTTTTATTTGCTCGCCTACGAATTTGTGCGTTACCAGACCACCATCCTTTATTATTTGTTCGCTGTTTCCTCACTCCCCTTTATTTATGCCATGACAAATTAAGTATTAAATTAAAATAGAAGATCAAAATTAAAGATTTATTTAAAAATTTATTTAATTAATTGTAGTTTTTACTATCATCATCATGTCATGTCATTATTATTATCTTTGTCACAAAAGGTAGGACATCAGTAATAACAATAATGATAGTGATGAAGACAACAATGATAGTTGTAGTGATAGTGATGATAACAATAAGTATGCATTACTATTACCGTTACTATTATCACTTTCACCATTACTAAGGATGTTCTTGGATAAATTTGGATAAGTTTTGAACCAAAAAACACATCTGGTCCAAAAATTAAAACAATGTATAGTTTGGCTGAGTTTGAATTATTTTCTTGAAAAAAATCGATCCAATCTAATTAATGGGGTTTGCATTGAATTGAATAATTTGGTTTTTTATGGACATATCCTTATTAATATTTTAATTTATTATTACTAGAAGCTTTTAACTAAAGTATATTAATAACTTAATTAAAAATAAAGAACACTTAAGATAAGAAAGAAGAATATTAATTATCTCACAACATAATTTTCTTTTCGTAATGAGATAAGATGTTCAAAATAAAATTTAAGGAGAATGAAGTATATATAATTCTACTATGTTGGTTGTATACATGAAAAAGTATAATAAAAACATTAATAGAACACTAAAACTATACAAAAAAAATGTATAAAAATTACATGTGAAATACATAATAACCTATATGTATTAAAATTATCATTTTAGTTTGGATGTATTCAATTTTACAAACCCCATCCAAAATTTGGTCCGATTAGTTGAACAAAAAATGGTTGAGAAAAGCTTAGTTTCTTTGATTTTTGGTTTTTTGGATTGGTTTGCAATTTTATTTTAGATTTGATTGGATATGAACACCCTTAATCGTCATTGTTATCACTATTGTCGCTAACAATGGTGATGCATGCTTACCATTATTACCACTACTATCACCTCTTTGTCGCTATCACCACCGATAAACCATTCTCATAAGATAAGCTCCTTATATAAACGAGGAATGTTAGCAACAAACTCTTTTTAACACACATTTTACTATTAATTAAAGTTTATTAAAATTATAAAATCAAGAAAGGTGGTCATTAAATACAAAGTGAAACCCCCTAAAAAATGTGATTTGCAAAATATTTTAGCCAATAAAAAAAGTGTATTCAAAAGAGTGAGTATGCTAGAGAGTTTGTTGTTAGCAATTTATATATATACTCTCTTCGGTCTTGAATATAAAAAAAAAATGTCATGAGCGTTGTATTAAATATAGACAAATCTCAACTAATTTAATCCTATTTGTTGAAGTTATTTCTAAAACATCATTCATTTATTGAGTTCCTGTTTGCAATGACATTTTTTATTCTTGATATCAAGTTTTAATAAATAATAATTTAAGAAAAGATTTATTATTAAATTATATTAAAATAATTAAATGATACTTAATTAACTTTTTTAATTAGTATAAATTATTATTTTTTATTTATATACTAAACTAGAGAATATATATATATATATATATATATATAATGGAAGACAATAAACAAATACAAGACATTAAATTCATTCATTTATTTTTATTTAAAATACTTTCTTTACAAGGTAGTAGAGGTCTTGTAACGGAATATAACATTATCATTAAAAAAAGAAAATAGAAAAAGTTATATTCAATGAAATATAATAAATACATAAAATATTATAGAAATACAAGATCATAAATGCAAAACAAAAATATTATTATTAGAAATATTAAATAAATAATTTATTTATTTATTATTGATAAAAATTCAAATTATTTTTTCCCTAAAATTGAATACCAACCAAAATCAAAGTACTACAGGACAAGTGCCAGCAACATCTCATATAAGTAGTACATGTATTGTCATGAAACTTCTTTATTCTATCTATACAAGTGAAGTTGTCCATCTTAACATCTCACTCAATCACAATCAGATTCTTCCACACTTTGTAAGAATTTCTTCTTTATTCTTTGTGATAGAGAAAACACTTTCTCTCTTGAGCAACGAATCTGGTCTCCATTGAACAACTTAACAACAGATTAGTGGCGACACAACCAATAAAAATTGTGGATCTAGAATGCCTCAATAGACTTAAAGAAGCCATCCTAGAACTAATAAGGTTAAGTGAATCTAATTGTTTCTTTCAA
This sequence comes from Mucuna pruriens, assembly GCA_025330945.1. Lineage (NCBI taxonomy): Eukaryota > Viridiplantae > Streptophyta > Magnoliopsida > Fabales > Fabaceae > Mucuna > Mucuna pruriens. Next base: position 770,698 of record JAENHJ010000542.1, read on the forward strand.
ATGTCTTCCATACTATAATATATTCACTATTTTTATAGTTTTTTAAAATAACCATGAATTCTCATTTAATACTCTCTTTGTTTTCCTTGAATTTCACCATAGTATGGGTTTTAACAATTTAATTATCTATTCTTAAGATCGGGAAGTCAAGAGGAGAGCTTTAGAAGATCCCTAACATTGTGACAATGTATTAGTTGTACTTGCCATCCTTGTGGTTGTGATACATAGGCAACAAAGAATATTAACGCTGATGAAAATCTTCAAAAATAAAGTTCTTAAATTTTCAAATTCTTATAAGTCTTTTGGATTTAAATAAGAGTTCATTGTGTTAACCATGAAGATCAATTTTTAGTGAGCAAATTTCTCATTGGTACCTAAAAAATGTATTAGTGTAACTTATATGGTTGTGTTTGTCACATGCAAATTCAGTGCAAAAAAAAGAAGAAAGACAAAAACAGTTTTTTTTTTTAATTACCTTTTCCCTTCAACCTCTAGAATCTTGTACACCGAAAAACATTGACTTGAAGAAGGTAAGTTGACTTGCAATATTAAATAAATAAATTTCTCTTAAAATATGACGGACACCAACACCTAGTGAAATATTTAATAAGGGAAATAAATTATTAATTTAATATTTTCAATATTAAATTTCTTTTAATTTAAAAATGATTATGCATTTAATATATATATAGATAGATAGAAATGGTTGTTGCACCCCAAAACTGTCCGGCCAAAGCCTGCAGGGCCCAATCCTTCAAAATGGGCCAGAACCCTAAAGAGTCATCTCAGAACCCAGTCAAACCTGAGACTGTAACCCCTAGGAGTCAATCCAAGATTGGGCCGAGACCACTAAGGAGTCGTCCCGAGACTCAGTCAAATCCGAGACTGAAACCAGAAGACGAGACCGAGTCTACCCCGTCTGTTGCGTGAATTCAGGGCCGAGTCGCCCGAATATCTAGGTGAATCTTAACCCCCACGCAGAACGGATTCGGTTTCAAGCCCAACAACCGCCACTATGCGGAGCCCAAGGGCAACTACCTGGCGGCTGGGAAAACTCTATATAAGCCTCAAATGCGAAAGAGTGGGGGGAGGAGTGGAAACACCAAGAGAATAGAAAAGACGAAAAATTGACGATTGCCAAGAACAAAAGAAGCAGGCACGCCAAGTCCAGGCTAAAAGACAAACAGAGATACTGGTCGACAAGTAAAGAAAGTCTACCCGCTCCCGATTCCAGGTTGGTTTTTGTTTTCCTCTACGTGTGGTCATGTTGCATGCTAGGATTAGGACATTGTCTGACCATGCCGTCTGGTAGTCATCCTGTTAGGAAACCCCCCTCTCGGGGCCGAGTCTGTCTCGGCCGATGAGGAACCAGCATTAACCTACCACTAACCCAGCTCCATCCGCCCTATTAAAAGCCCAGAACTACGTTGACTTTGACTCCACTAAAGCCGAGGTACGTAGGCATAGAGGGCACACTCCTATCAAGTCAAACCATAAACCCCCCAATAAAAGGAAAGCCTGATACATTATAATATCTAACCCCCATTAACCCAAGCTGGAGACACCTCGACAGACCCAAACACAAGTGACTCCCTATCCCTTACCGCTAGCCTAAGGTAACTATCCAGTGATAGACACATTGGGGGCACCTTGTGTTCTCGATGTGTAACCAACTCCCGAACCCACGGTTCTGATCCCAGACCAGCCTTTCCCTAGGTTTCCTTACATTCCTGAGAAAAATGTTGGTGGCGACTCCTGGCAGTTGAGAATGATTCGGCTGCAGAGAGGCCGAGGTGGTCTCGGCCGACCGCAAACCGGATGTCCTGCCAGGTCACAATTTAGGTTGTGACAATGGTTATGTATTTAATATAATAGTTTACATATATATATATATATTATATTGATTTATTAAATTTGACTTCTAATTTAGGAAAAAATTTTAACTTTAGATTTTCACTAATATGGTAATTATTGAGAGGCATAAATTATTATTTAATTAATATTTCTAATAATAAACTCCTTTTATTGAAAATTTTTTATGCACTTATGGTCATGTCTTCAATATAATATTTTATACATTTATTGTCTTTTCCTAATTTTTTAATTTTTTTTATTGAAGTTGACTTTTATTTTGGGATTAAAAATTAATTTTACATTTTCATCAATATGGTAATTAATAGGGACATAAATTATTTTTATTTAATTTTTGTAATACCCAATTTCATCTAATTGAAATTTGGTATGCACTTATGGTCTTACATTTAATATAATATTTTATGTATCTATGGCAATTAATAGGAGCATATATATATATATATATATATAATTTAATGAAAAACTATAAATAGATCAAAGATTATATTATAGAAACTCTATAAATACATAAAAATTCTCAACAAAAAGAAGTTTATAATTAGAAAAAAAAATATAATTATTAATGCCCCAATCAATTACCATAAATACATAAAATATTATATTAAATATAAGATTATAAATGCATAGTATTTTTTCAATAAAATAAATTTATAATTATGTAAATTAAATAAATAAATAATAATTTATGCTCCTATTAATTACCATGTTGGTAAAAATCTAAAATTATTTTTTTTTCACAAAAATTAAAAATCAACTTCAATAAAAAGAATAGATTCAATGAAAGACCTTAAATATATAAAATATTATATTAAATACAAGACCATAAATACAAGACCATAAATACATATAAGTTTTCAATAAAAGTGATTTTATTATTAGAAATATTAAATAAATAAATAATAACTTATGCCTCTTGCCTATTACTATATTACTAAAAATCTAAAATTATTTTTTTTTCAAAATTAAAAGTTATCTTCAATACAAAATAGATAAAAAAATCGAAAAAGACAATAAATATTTAAAATATTATATTAAATACATGACCATAAATACATAATAAATGTTTAATAAAAATAAATTTATTTTTAGAAATATGAAATATCTTTTACCCAAGTAGACCCTAAATTTGTCCGGCCCAATAAGCAGTCCATAAAATTCTTCGAACCCAAAGGAGGTTCACGCCCAAAAGGGTCAGGAAGAAACCCGTTAGGGAAGTCAGCCGACTCGGCCACGCCTGAGAGGAAGAGCACAGTATACTTGATAGCAGTCAGTAGGACAGGACCAATAAAGACGTACACGACCCGGCCCACGACTCGGACGACGCTTGAGAGGACCAACGAACACACCCGTCGTAAGGGCAGACGTAGGAAAAGGGTCCCCCAAACGATGAAGGACTTGAAGTGACCACGTCAAGCACGCGAGGCCCCACCTCAATGGTGACGAGAGTCAACCAACTCAGTGGAATCAAATAAGATCTGCCACCTCAGCACAAAGATAGCAACCTTACCAAAATCAGAGCAATTCAAGCCACACAATCTTCTAGAAAGAAAAGAGGGACTACCAATAAAGCCACGCCAGCAAACCAGGGGCCCCACCATCATTAACAAAAAAAGATCCTCGCCAATCGCAGTGAGGGAAAGAGCCATGTCAATCACTACCCGCGAGAGGTGTCGTGTATTCAGGAAAACGGGCCATGACCAAGTGTAGGAATATCAACCTAGGGATCACCAAGGCTAACGAACTAGATCAAGAGGTTGAGCAACCTCCGCGTGGCAATATCATATGCACCCTTATCACCCTCTCAAAGGCTATAAAAGGCCTCAGCTCGAAGAGCTCAAGGATAAGAATCGAAGACTGGGGGAAGAGGAGTAGAATCACCGAGGAATTGCGACTCAAATTCTGAAAAGATCAGCTACAAACTTATGCAGCGACCAGCCCTCTGAATACCAGGTAAGTTTCTTGGCCAAAACTCCAGTCAAGCCATAGAGATTCTCCCTAGGCCCACTTTAGATGGGGAATACGTAATTCATCACACGAGTTGGCCTCCCCCTCTCACTTAACTTTAAACCTCCTCAAGTCCATATGATCCTAATAGTTAGAGGCTCTAGCGCACAACCCATTCCAATGGCGAATCGAGTCTCTCTCATCTCCATCTCAAGGTCCGTCACACTCCAAATGCCCGACAAGCTGCCCTAGTTTCATTATAGAATCCATCACATTTTCACCCCCAACATCCATCACACTTCGGATGGCAGGCAAGGCGCCTCAGCATCAAACCGAAGCACGAATATTTCAGGTGGCAAGCTCATAGCTCGCCCCAACTTAAAACCGAAATGGCCTCAACTTTCAGGACCTGACACTCAGCATCTCGACCAGTAGATGCATATCCGAGCCAACCCGACCAGCATACATACCCACGAATACTTAATCCAGCATCGAGCGGGACGCCTAGCGGATAGTCTCGACCCCTCCTTCAAACCGCGAGAGCCAAGCGCCTAATGGAAAGGTCGGCTCCCGTACGCCAGGCCCCGGTAGATGCCTAAGGGGAAGTCCAACCATACTGAGGCCCACACCCTGTGTACATGTTCACGCTCCGAGGGAAGGACGCCTAAAGGAAAGTCCGACTTTGTCACTCATCGCCCGTATCCCCCTAGAATTACGTTGACTTTGATTCCTCCGGACTCGGAGGTACGTAGGATCAAGCGGCCTACCCTCGTCAAGTCGATCATCCTACCAAAACCTATCCATGTATCATCTACCATTATAGTAGAGGTTACGTAACATGCAATTCATGGGGTAACTACCAGATGGTAGGAGGATGGGATGACATGTCACTCCCATGCGTAACCGGCTCCTTACCCAAACTCTCTATTTTGAGACCACACTCTATTCGCCTCTGGTTTTCCAGTGTACCGTCAAACATTGGTGGCGACTCTAATTCGAGTCATTTCGATTTGAGTTGGCCCTCCTGGGGATGGCTCAACCGTTGCCGACTCATCACGCCGGGTCCTTGAGGATTCTCGACATCTCCCTGGGTCATCATTTCGACCCTCACATCATCAATAACTAAATCAGCCCACTTGTCCGCACGATTTAGGTCACGTCAGATAGCGACTTCATTGAGGATAAAACACGAACGTGCTAACTGAGCCCTGGCAAAATGAATGTTATGTTACGTAACCTCTACTTTGATTTCGCTCTCTTAATTTATCGTACTTCTTATATTCTGACCATGTTTTGACCGCTTGGGGGAAAATGGGGTGGGGAATAAAAGTAATTGGCACTTGCCACTAAGCCAAATTTTGAGAGGGTCCTATTCCCGGGCTTGTGTGATAGGAAGAGTGACGAACGTGTAGTGACCCCCCCTCCCCCTTTGAGTTTATCTCTAGACGAGCGGCCATGATAGCCTAGCCAGAGCGTGATCTTTCAGGGGATGTCCACACTTTGGTATTCATTCCTGTTTGAATACCTTCAAGGAGCCAAAAGCATAGTGCATACATTAGTACGTAACATAAAATAAAAGAGAGAGGCATCATGACATGCATTACGAGCATATCTCCAACAGTGAGAATTTGCAGACACATGGCCACGAAGATTGGCTATGGGATCCAGATTACTGGAGCTTGCAAGAACTGGCCTTTGCCCTCCGAGATCCCTTTGTGAATATTAATAGCCAGTTTTTGGCTCTCACATGTCTACATGACTCGCCAAGTACAACATGGCATGCATGGCTCTCGTTGTCTGTTCTTCTGCATACACAACATAGCGATAGCACATAACATACATTACATGATCGTGTCTCATGAACACACGCTGGGATCCTAGAAGGGCTAAGCTGTTCACGTACACGAAGCGCACCAAATCTAAGGCTGTGGAAAGCAAAATTGAAACACTCGAATTACAGAATCAGGATCTCAAAGGGGAGGTAAGCCAACTGAAGGAGCAGATGGCTCAGATGTTTCAAATCCTCTCCCAAACCAACGCCATCGTCATGGCCATGGCTAATCATGGCACTACTGGGCACGCCCAAGCCGGCAACACCGCTAGCCCTCCTCCCTATGCGGTAAGGGACTCGCCATATGGAATGCCATACGAGTGGAATGTCGAAACCCCCGCCAATGAGGAGCAGGAACAACTGAAGACCGAGGCCCAACATCAGGTCTTGCGGACTACTCAACCCCTCGTGGTCTACAGACAAACCCCTTCGACCGGGGATAAGTGGCTATCCCTAGAGGAACGGCTCCGTGCCGTAGAGGGTGGAAACGGATTCGGGTTAGAAGCTGTGGATCTCTGCCTCATTCTAGATGTGGATCTTCCGGTCAATTTTAAGACCCCGAAATTTGACAAGTACAAAGGAAGTTCCTGCCCCAGGGTTCACCTGGCTATGTACTGCAAAAAGATGGCGGCCTACATATACGACGACAAGATCCTCGTCCACTGCTTCTAGGATAGCTTGATGGGAGCGGTCGTTAGCTGGTACGTCAACTTAGAGTGGGGGCACGCCAAGACTTGGAGGGACTTGGTGGAAGCCTTCCTGAAGTAATATAAATACAATGAGGATATGACGTCGAATCGCTCCTGGCTCCAAAACATGGTCAAGAGGGAACATAAAGGCTTCAAGGAGTACGTGTAGAGATGGCGCGAGTTGGCAACACAGGTTCAACCACCAATAATTGAAAGGAAAATGACCACCATGTTCATAGACACCCTCCTGTCCCCTTATTACGACAAAGTGGTGGGAAGCGTCGCCTCCAACTTCACGGACCTCGTGGTGGTGAGCGAGAGAATAGAGCTAGGCATCAAACACGGGAAGCTCGTCAAAGCAAACAACGACGTGGGTTCCGCAAGAAGGCTCCCGCTAGAGAAAAGGAAAGGCGAAGCCAACACTGTGCTAATAGAGCCCGTCTTCCCATAGGGGAAAGGAACCACTCCCTCGTACTCGGCCCAGTTCCATGGCGGGGTCGGGGTCAACAGCTGCCCATGTTGGCTTGCCACTAATGCCATATGTCCCTCCTTATCAACCATGAGCCGACCTAGGGGAAGCTGTTACTCTAGCGACAACACAACAAGGCACAAGGAGACCACCCAGAGCGCTGACCCCGATCCCCATGACCTACACGGAATTGCTCCCTCAATTGTTGAAGGAGAAGCTCGTGGAGGCAGTGCCCCTCAAACCTCTAAGTCCCCCATATTCGAGAAGCTACGACCCCAACGCCAGGTGTGACTACCATGGTGGGGCCGTTGGCCATGCCACCGAAAGATGTTGGAGTCTGAAACACAAGGTCCAAGATCTTCTAGATGGTGGTTTGCTCGATTTTCAACATCGAGGGCTGATGAGTCACAATTTATACATCTTTTAGACACCTAAGAAGGATGTTTGCAAGACTATTTTGTGCTGAAGAATGGATTGTTAACTAAGATTCATTTTATGGGCTTGAATATAGAGAAAATATAAATCTGTGTTAATTCATATTTCTTAGCTAATAAAAGTATCACTCCTTCTTCTGCAGGTCAAGCCGAGTTGACCAGGGTCAACAAAAGGAGTCTCAGCCGAGATGAAGTCATCCTGGCCAGTCCGACTCCATCTCGGCCGGACCAGAGTCGTCTCGGCAACCCATGCCTTACAGCCCAGCAGCCCAATAGAGAGGCCCAATTGTATTGACCACATCAGCTATCCAGCTCGGAGGCCATCTCAGCGTCAGCTCAGCTGCCATGTCACTCTTAGGAAATCTGCCATGTCACGTTAGAAGATCTGCATAGGGATAGAATAGGATCTTCACAGTGTGATTCTGTTAGGATTCGTTAGGATTAGCATGTCACAGCTCGTGTATATATAGGAGGAGCTGTGCACTTTTTACACGTTCTGTCTTTTGAATTCACTTCAATTCCATACTCACTATACCCACTTTCTCGCTCTCGCTCTCTCCATTTTTCACGGTGCTGCATGGTGCTCATTGGCGTTTCTCTTGATTGAGGAAGTGCAGGTCTGAGACTGGGAAGCCGAAGTCTGCCAGAGGGGACCGATCATACTACTGACGCACTCTGGTGGAGCTGATCCTCAACGTTCAGGCTAACGGAGGTGAACCACCACCATCAACCATGGCGATCGTCGTGGAAGATGGATTCATCTGAATTCAGAACCACTGTATTTGTATTCTATTTCTGTTAATCAACTTCACTCTGCAACTCTTATCTCCATTCTCTTCCTCTACTTTAATTCATGATTTAATCCGCGATTGCAATTAAATTGTGAACAATGTTAAGCTAAGCCGATTGGAACTGGTTTGACTAATGTAGTAGGTAATCATTTGGCGATTGTTAACTGAGAACCTAAAATCAACTCTGAACTTAATCCCTGCCAACTGATGAGGTAGCGATTGCATAAATCCTCGGTATGGCAATGGACAAACCTTTGGCGATTGCCATAAGAACCCTGGAGGCTGATATGGACTGAGAACTGAAGTGTGGAACCTGGACTGAACTTGGATTAATGGGATTGAATATGAACACAGTTATATAATAATAATAATAATAGATAACTAATAACAGTAGTATATGTTTACTGCATTCTTAGTCTTAGTTTACTTTCTGCTTTACTTGCACTCCAACCCCCCTATTTACTGCTTTCTATGTCTGAGACAGAGATAGTCCATCTCTGTAGCGTCTGTCTACACTCAGCCGAGACCAAGCCGGATTGTCTTCGCCGAGATCATCTCGGCTCTGTCTCTGCCGAGAGCGACTCGGCCAGTACCAAGGAGAGTCAGTCAAAACTTTACTGCTTAGATTCGATAGCATTTTACTTCACACTAAATCACAACTGAGCACACTGTGTCCTTGAGAAGAATGACCTAGGGTTGGCTATACTATAGTTAGCTTTAGTTATTTGATAAGCGTTTAAAACGACTGAAAAAGAAAAGCATTATCAAGGGCCGAATGTGCAAAACAACCCTCTCCCAGCCCACAGAGGCACGGCTGTTAGCGTGATAAGCCACGAAAACAGGGAGAGGGTGGAGAGCCCCAACAAACAGGGAGGGAGCCTGATGACTCAACCGAGGCGGTAACTATATAAGAAAATCTAGGACGATCCGGACTCGGCTATACGGGGCCTGTAAAGAAGAAAGGACCAGGACCCAAGGTATGCAGTAGAACCTCTAGTGGGGGCATCATACCCATAGGTCAAATCGCAATGGCAGGGAATTAACACACTGAGTTGCCAGAGTGAGTCCATTATGGCCCAGGAGTCGGACAACCGAACGGACGAAGCGCTACCTAATAACTCGTTTTTAGTCGTATTCCGTTTATCAAATAAACTAAAGCTAACGATAGTATAGCTAACCCTAGGTCGATTCTCTCAAGGACACAATATGTTCTAATATGGCTAAATGTAAAAATCAGAGTTAATGTAGAAAATGCAAGTGTAGAATGTCGATTTGTTCTCGGCAAAGACTGATCCGATCTGGTCTCGGTAGAGGCGAATCCGACACGGTCACGGCTAAGCGCAGACTCAGACAGATGCGACGGAGTCGGACTAACTCGATCTCGAACTAAAATGCAGTAAATAAAAGGGGGGTTTGCGTTTGAGTGCAAAGAAATAACTAAGGACTGAAAGTAAACTAAACTATGCTAAGCTAACTATTGTATCAAATCAAAATCCAACACACGGTCGGTCCTTAATTCCTTACCTAAGATTATACTCCGAATCAACATGAAACTCTTACGACAATCGTCAAACGTTTATCCCTTATCATACCGAGGATTTACACAATCGCTACCTCATCAGTTGGCAAAGAGTATGCATTTGGTTGATTTTAGGTTCTCTTACCTAACAAGGTTATTAAACCAGTTCCAATCAGTCTTAGTCTAACGTGATCCACTCCTCACAATGTCCAATTGCGATAAAGAAACAACAAATTAAAGCGCAGGGATTAAAATCAAAAGACAGAATTACAAACCAATTGTGTTATTGAAAACAGCATTGAATACAAGGTGAGAATTCAGAGATCCCAAAGAATCCACCTTCCACGATGATCGCCTTGGAAGGACGGCGATGGTTCACCACTAATAGCCAGACTTTGAGGTTTCTACCCACCAGAGTGCGTCGGCTATATCGAGCGATCACAGGATGGTAAGTGAGCTTTAGTAACCATAGGGAAGGGAAGAGCAATGGGGATGAGTTCGCAGCATGGAGGGAATCCCCCAGGATAGTGCGGTTCTATTAAGAGCATTCTTGCTCACTTCTTTTCTTTCCATTTTTCCATTTTTCTTTTCTTCTTTTTCTCACTTCTTGTTTTGCAGCTTTGTGCTGTATCTTTGCTGCAACTTATAACTTTTAGCTGCTTTCCCTTTCTTTGTTTCATCCTGCACTTGTTTTTCTTTCTTTTCTTTTTCAACCCTTTTTGGATGCACTATTCTTGCTATGTCCCCGTGTATCTCCCCCACACTTGAATGAGACCCATTCCCAACATAATTCCAAAGCTCTTCTGCCCCCTAAGGTTGAGGTTGATCATGGTTTTCTGGCTTTGGCATGTAATGAGCTATCATATCAGAAAAAAATGGTTATTCAGGCTCAAAGAGGATGAACAAGGGGTAAAATTCACAAGGTAGGTCCATTTGGCTCGGGGCTTGTTAGAAAAATGGCCTAGATCATATCACTCCTGCATGCGAAACGAGATGTATCTAGAGAGTCAAGGAAAAACCTAGAGTAACCAATCATCATTAATGCAAATATCACACAAAAAAGGAAAGAATGGCAAGATGTAAAGCCATTATGTATGCAAGGCTTGAAAATTCTCACACGGATGGTTGCTCAATCACTAAAGGTTCCTCTTTTTCAAATTTTCAATCACTCGTTGCTAAAAGATGCAGAAGTTTCACTTCCTGTCATGCTTGAAATATCTTCCTTCCAGGGTCATGCATACCTTTTTTTGTTTCATTTTTTTGAAAGAAATCCATTTACATCCTTTTTAAAAGCATTTTCTCTAGTACTTCAAGAATTAGAAATCAGTTAGGAAAAGCAAACGAAAATGAAACGAAAATAGGAATTGAAACAGGGCCGAAGTTGGTCCGGATCTGGCCGAGATGGAACCGGAGTCGGCATAGACTCGATTGAAACAACTTAGGAAAATGAAATAAAAAACAATGAAATAAAAAACAAACCTGATAGAAAAACAAAATGGAAAACAATACAAAGAAGATAGGGGCAAATGTGGCAAACAGAAAATAGAAAATAAACATGAAATGGGGATGGCATGGACTCGATCCTCCCCCTACACTTAAATGATGCATTGTCCCCAATGCATGCCAGGAACATCGAGGGGGTTATGGGGCTTTGCTCAAGGGGTGCCATTCGACATGGCCGGATTCAGCTTTAAGTGAATGCAGTGAAGTATCATTAGTTGATCTTGGCATCAGTTGGCCGACTTGGTCCAGTTTCGACGAGTTGATCTCAGCTTGTTGCGGCCGACTGAGGTTGTTCATCAGACTCAGCCTCAATATTCATGCTCGAGTCACCTTCGGCCCATGTCAAGTTCTTTTTTTTAAGCAATAAAAAAAACTTCTTTCTTAAGGTGGAAAGAATGTGCGAAATCTGATATTCATCGTTTTTGCTCCGCTCTTGCTGGTGATAGCTTGGGGGAGCTTACTTTTCATCCATTTCAATATGATGTCTTCTGGTGGCTCCTAGGACAAAAATCTTAACAATGAATGTTTGACCACGTGACCATAGAAGCTTCTTGGTTTCTTCAGATCTTATAGCGGTTCTTTCTACTACTCAACCGGGAATTGGTTGTCCATGATTAACAAAATGTGTAGTGGCAGCATCGACTGCAATACGAGTAGCTCCGATGTTGATTTTGCTGCTAGTGTGGGGAGTGGAGAAAGTTCACTCGTGGAAGTCTGATTCAGCTGCCGAGATAGGATTAGCCATTTCGAATGTAGAGTCGGTTGGTTCAGAATCATCCCGATTGTCCATGTATAGAGTCGATAACCAGGCAGAGTCGCAACTTCTATCTAGTTTTGGCATTGGCTACCAAGATCTAACTCAGCTTCTAGCTGGTTGTGAGAGTTAGACTCGAATTCCATTTCCACGCTTGAGTCGGATTCAGATGGTACCAGCTTGTGAATTCTATTGTCCGAGATGGAGTTGGACTTGGCATGTGTCTCTTTGTGCCAGTTGGTTTTGTCTCATCTCGGCTTTAGTTGGCCGACTTGGGCTGGATTCGGCACTTGGTTTGCCGAGTTGATCTCGACCCTTAGTCGCTTTCGACTCTATTTGTCTGAATCAGACTAGGTATCTGTCTTATTGCTCGAGTTGCTCTCGGTGGTGCACTTATTTTCTTGCACTCATTCTCTCCATTTCACGGTGGTGCACGGTGCTGCTTTGGCGTTTCTCTCGATCGAGGAAGTGCAGGTTTGAGACCTGGGAAGCGAAGCCTGTCAAAGGGGACCAATCAGATTATTGACGCACTCTGATGGAGCTGATCCTCAGCGCTCAAGCTAACGGAGGTGAACCACCACCATCAACCATGGCGATCGTCGTGGAAGATGGATCCACCTGAATTCAGAACCACTGTATTTGTATTTTGTTATTGTTAATCAATTTCATTATGCGTTTCTCATCTCCATTCTCTTCCTCTCCTTAAATTTATGATTTAATCCGCGATTGCAATTAAATTGTGAACAATGTTAAGCTAAGCCGATTGGAATTGATTTAACTAATTTAGTAGGTAATCATTTAGCGATTGTTAATTGAGGACCTAAAATCAGCTCTAAACTTAATCCCTGCTAACTGATGAGGTAGCAATTGCATAAATCCTTAGTATGGCAATGGACGAATCTTTGGCGATTGCCATAAGACCTCCTAAGGCTGATATGGACTGAGAACTGGAGTGTGGAAACTGGACTAGATTTGGACTTACATGACTGAGCACGAACACAGTTAAATAATAATAATAATAGATAACTAGTAATAGTAGTATTGTTTACTGCATTCATAGCCTTAGTTTATTTTCTGCTTCGCTTACATTCAAAATCACCCTTGTCTACTATTTTCTAGTCTGAAACAGAGATAGTCCATCTCTGTAGCGTCTGTCTGCACTCAGCCGAGACCAAGCCGGATTGTCTCTGCCGAGATCATTTCGACTTTGTCTCTGCCGAGAGCGACTCGGCCAGTGCCAAGGAGAGTCAAAACTTTACATCTTAGATTCGATGACATTTTACTTCACACTAAATCACAACTAAGCACACTGTGTCCTTGAGAAGAATGACCTAGGGTTGACTATACTATAGTTAGCTTTAGTTATTTGATAAGAGTTCAAAACGACTAAAAAAGAACACATCATCAAATTGGCGTCGTTGCCGGGGACACAAGTTCTTTTGTGTCTTTGTGTGCCAAGTTAAGTGAGGTCGAATCCTGAGTTTGTAAAGTGTGTCTGTCAAGTTAGTCTTGAGTCTTTGAACTTGTTTGTGTCTGTCTGTTTTTTTTTTTAAAAAAAAGCATGTTGAATATCGTTTGTTTCGCTGTGTAAATTCACCGCAAAAAAAAAAGAACAAAGAGAAATCAACATTTATTTCTATAGTCACGTAGTAGTGGCATTTTATTTTGCATTCATGACTACATCCTTGTCTTTTTACAGTGCACTCTTGCTGGTTTAATTGCATTCTTTATGTCTGTACGCCATTCTATAGTTCCATCAGTCAGTTGACTCATAGTTGTAGTTTCCAATTCTGTATTCACTGTTGCATATTATGATTCTGATTTTTCTACATAATATGTACAATGCATGACTAGGAGTAGTACTGACCCATTGTATGCTTTTGACCCAGAGATAGAATTAACCTTACGTACATTACAAAAAATTAGGAACGCTGCAGTAAATACTAGTAGAAGTATAGATTCTATCGCTGACTCTAACCAGTCTTACACTGACTGTTTTGTTTCTAGTTCTAACGTTTTTGCAAAACTAGGACAAATGGAAAATAATGACAGAACATTGAAGGAATTAGCTACTCCAGACGTGGTGTATCAACCTTGGTGCATCCAATACCCACAGCTGGAGCCGGCTCAAACTTATGAGTTGAAATCTGGTCTTATACACCTGTTGCCAAAATTCCATGGTCTTGCAAGAGAAGACTCCCACAAGCACCTGAAAGAATTCCATGTGGTCTGCTCCACGATGAGACCGCAAGGGATATCAGAGGACTATATCAAGATGAAGGCGTTCCCATTCTCCCTGGATGGAGCAGCAAAGGATTGGTTGTACCTTCAGCCAGCACTTTTCAACACTTGGGGAGACATGAAGCGTGCATTCTTGGAGAAGTTTTTTCCGGCATCCAGAACTGCGACCATCCGGAAAGAAATATGTGGGATCAGGCAGCATGCAAATGAAACACTACATGAGTACTGGGAGAGGTTCAACAAACTTTGTGCCACCTGTCCACATCACCAGATCAGCGAACAGTTGCTGATCCAGTATTTCTATGAAGGCCTATCAATGATGGATAGAAGCATGATAAACATAGCCAGTGGTGGACCATTGATGGATAAGACACCAGCAGCAACAAGGCACCTGATTTCCAACATGGCTAGCAACACGCAGCAATTTGGAATCAGAGGGCCAAGTCAGTCTCGGATGGTGAACGAAGTCGGCACAGCTGCCAACCAAAGATTGGAAAACCAGCTGACCGAATTGACATCATTGGTAAGACAACTTGCTGTTGGGCAACACCAACCAGCCATGGCAGCGAAGGTATGTGGCATCTGTACTTCAGCGGAGCACCCCACTGATATGTGCCTCACTCTCCAAGAAACAGAGTTGGACCAACCAGAGAATGTTGGAGCTATAGGTGGATTTCAGTAAGGGAAACAGCCGTATCAGAATCGGCCATTTGATAGCCAGCAGCATGGGAGACAGCCATTTCGAGTAGGACCGAATCAAGGACCATATGTAGCTACCTATCAGAGACAAGCAGGTTATCAACAGCCGACTCTGCACTACCAAGCACCACCTTTCCAACAACAGCAGCAACAATAGAGAGTGCCTACACAAGGCAACTCTCCATCTCTGGAAGACCTAATGAAGCAGCTTGCAACCAGCAACCTGGAGTAACAACAATCTGTGAGCTCCAGCAATTTACAATTCTAGCAGCACATGACCGCCACCATCCAGGACCTCAAAACGCAGATTGGTCAGTTAGCCAATACTGTAAGTCAAATGCAGTCGGCAAGATCCAGCAACCTTCCCTCTTAAACAATCCCAAATCCGAGAGGGAATGCCAGTGTAGTTACTCTACGAAGTGGAAGAGAATTACCTTAACCTACACTGTAGCAGTTGCCGAGACCAGCTGAAGCCGACTTCGAGCAAAATGCCGACTTGCAGTCTCGGCAAGAGATAACTGTCCCACTGCCATTTCCATCTCGGACTGCTTCGGCAAGAAAGCCAGAGTCAGATGAAGAATTGCTGAAGATGTTCCGCAAGGTGGAAATCAATATTCCACTCCTTGACGCTATCAAATAGGTCCCTAAGTACGCAAAATTCCTCAAGGAATTGTGCGTACACAAAAGGAGAAAAATAAAGGGGAGCAAGGAAGTTGGAGGTGTGGTGTCGGCCCTGACGAAAAACGAAGCAATCACTGCAAGTGCCCCAACTTTGCCAAAGAAATGCAGAGATCCTAGAATCTTTTCTGTCCCATGCACCATCCGTGAATGCACTTTTGCCAATGCCATGTTGGACCTGGGAGCCTCAATTAATGTCATGCCCGCATCAATCTACAGGTCCTTGAATTTTGGTGATTTAGAACCCACAGGGATGACCATCAATCTACGCAAAATAGGAGTTATCGAGGATGTTCTTCTCCAAGTCAACGAGCTAATATTTCCAGCTGACTTTTATGTGCTAGATATGGAGGACGAAACATCCGGAAAAGAATCCACCTTAATTCTGGGAAGACCTTTCTTGATGACAGCCAAAACAAAGATTGATGTGCATGCAGGGATGCTCTCCATGGAATTCGGTGACACCTTGGTGCAATTCAATATTTTCGAAGCCATGAAGCACCCAACCGAAGACCACTCCCTCTTTGGCATTGATGTACTCGATGAACTAGTTGAAGAATATCTTCAACTAAGTGTCTACTGAGAATGCTGAAAGCAACTGCCCAGGAGTGACAAATGAAGTGGCCGACCATGAGGAAATACAAGACCTCCCCAACTCTGAGGACTATCATAATGATGTTGCTGACTTGGCTTTTGAAGTAGAACTATCCGAATTGTTAGACCAAGTCTGCAACCCAGAACACTCAGAGTATACGAATGATGCAAAAAACAAAGTCGCTGAAGCTAAAAAGTCTTCCATTGCACACTTAGCGACAATTTTCATGGCCAAGAACAAGTCGGCCAGAGAAGGCCGGGTCAAGGAAGAAGTTAAGGCCGACAAGCTCGCCGAGACCATCTCGGCCAAAGAAGATCAGGCTCAAACCGTAATAGAGATGGATGGTCCATCCGGATCCGACTCTGAAGGAGCACTAGAAGCCAATGCCGACTCTAATACAACAAGAACCGAAGCTACGAAGTCGAGTAGGTCGAATCAGCCAAAGGCCAAAATCATGTCGGTACACCTAGCGCCGAGTCAAGATCAAGTCGACCAATCGGATCCGAGCTCAGTAATTGAAAATTCTCCACCTCTGCCACCACCCATGGAATTAAAACCATTGCCAGACCACTTGAAATACGCCTACTTGGACAATGAGCAGCAACTCCCAGTTATCATTGCCAAGAACCTCCACCAGGAACAAGAAGACAAGTTGCTGGAGGTCCTTAGGCAACATAAGAAGGCAATTGGGTGGAAACTTTCTGACCTTCCTGGAATAAATCCCTCCATCTGCATGCATAGAATCTTGATAGAGGAGGAAACCAAGCCCATAAGGCAACCGTAAAGAAGACTGAATCCAACACTCCTGGACGTGGTTAAGAAAGAAGTCACAAAGCTCCTTGCGGCAGGAATCATCTATCCCATCTCGGATAATCAATGGGTGAGCCTTGTGCAAGTGGTGCCAAAGAAGTCCGGGATGACAGTTATGAAAAACCAGCATGATGAGCTGATGCCAACAAGGATTCAAAATAGCTGGCGAGTATGCATCGACTACATAAGATTGAATCAAGCAACTCGCAAGGATCACTTTCCTTTGCCTTTCATTGACCAAATGCTTGAAAAATTAGCAGGGAAATCCCATTATTGCTTTCTAGACGGATTCTCAGGCTACATGCAGATACATATTGCACCTGAAGACCAGCATAAGACAACCTTCACCTGCCCATTTGGTACCTTTGCGTACACGCGCATGCCATTTGGCCTCTGCAATGCTCCGAGTACATTTCAACGCTGTATGATGAGTATTTTCTTGGACCTGCTGCAGGATTGCATGGAAGTGTTCATGGATGACTTCACGGTGTATGCCGACTCCTTCGAAGCATGCCTGAATAATCTGTCTAAGGTGTTGAAGAGATGCATTGACACAAATCACGTGCTCAACTTTGAAAAGTGTCATTTCATGGTGACTGATGGAATAGTATTGGGCCACCTGGTATCCAACAGAGGTATTGAAGTGGATAAGGCTAAGATAGACATCATATCATCTCTTCCAAACCCCCCTTCTGTGAGGGAGGTTCGCTCATTTCTAGGACACGCAGGTTTTTACAGAAGATTCATTAAGAACTTTAGCAAACTTGACCTGCCTCTTTCCAAGCTACTACAGAAGGATGTGGAGTTTAATTTTGACCAGCCCCTGTATTGAAGCATTTTAGAGCTAAAGAGCATACTCACATCCGTACCTATTTTGCAAGCACCAAGCTGGGACCTGCCATTTGAGTTGATGTGTGATGCATCCAACTCGACATTAGGAGCCATTCTCGGTCAGAGAGCTAGAGCCGGCCAACCGGTGCACGTGATTGCCTATCCATCCAGAACTATGGATTCGGCCTAGCAAAACTACACAAAAACTGAGAAGGAGCTATTGGTAATTGTATTTGCCTTGGAAAAATTTCGTTCCTACCTTCTCGGTTCCAAGATAATTGTATTCTCTGACCATGCTGCCTTAAGACACTTGCTGAAGAAGCCTGATGCTAAGCCGAGACTGATCAGGTGGATGCTTCTTCTTCAAGAATTTGATTTAGAGATCAAAGATAAGAAGGGTGCTGAGAACTCTGTAGCAGATCATCTAAGCAGAATTGAAAACGGAAGCGAACTGATGCTTATTCGAGATGAATTCCCAGATGGGCAACTGCTGTATATAAGAACGTCCCACCATGGTTTGCTGACATCTGTAACTACGTGGCAACATCTCATCTTCCACCGGAGGCGTCGCGGGCACATAAGGAGAAAATCCGAAGCGATGCCAAATACTACATTTGGGATGATCCCTACCTTTGGAGACTATGCAGTGACAAAGTCATCCGCAGGTGCATTCTTGAAGCCGAGACCAACTCGGTCCTCCAGTTCTGCCACTCGGCACTTGGAGGCAGCCATTATGGATCAACTCGGACTGCAAGGAAAGTGCTAGACTGTGGCCTTTACTGGCCAACTATCTTTCGCGACGTGCATGAATTCGTCTCCACCTGCGAGAAATGCCAAAAAACAGTAGTGGCCATGAACAAAAGGCACGAGATGCCCCAACAACCCATCCAGTTTTGTGAAATTTTTGATGTCTGGGGAATAGATTTCATGGGGCCATTCCCAGTCTCCGATGGCTATTCATACATTCTGTTGGCCGTGGATTATGTATCAAGATGGGTAGAGGCCATTGCCACCAGAACCAATGATTTGAGAGTGGTTGTGGACTTTCTGAAGTCCAATATTTTCTACAGGTTTGGTGTACCAAAAGCGCTCATAAGTGACCAAGGCAGTCACTTCTGTAACAGAGCCATGGCTTCTCTTCTTCAGAAATACGGGGTAGCACACAGAATTGCCACTGCCTACCACCCCTAAACAAATGGCCAAGCAAAGGTGTTCAATAGGGAAATTAAGAAAACATTGCAGAAGATGACCAATCCCAGCAGGAAGGACTAGAGCTGCCTCCTTGAGGATGCTCTCTGGGCACATAGAAATGCATACCGGACACCTCTAGGGATGTCTCCCTATAGGATTGTTTTCGGCAAAGCTTGTCACCTTCATGTGGAGCTAGAACACAGAGCATACTGGGCTGTTAAGCAGTGCAATCTGGCTTATGACCAAGCTGGAGAACAGAGAAAATTTCAGCTGCAAGAGTTAGATGAACTCTACTTGGAAGCATATGAAAATTCCAGGATCTAATAGAAGAGAATCAAGCGATTCCATGACCAGCAGATCTTGAGAAAAGAATTCAGAGTTGGCCAGAAAGTCCTCCTATTTAACTCACGCCATAAGCTCATTGCAGGTAAACTTCGTTCTAGATGGGATGGAACTTTTGTTATCACTAATGTGTTTCCCCATGGTGCAGTACAACTAAAAGATGAACACAATAACTGCACCTTCCAGGTCAATGGGCATTAAATCAAGCTATTCCACAAAGGTCCAGCTCCAATTACTTATGACATGGAGATAATCTCATTAATGGAATCATCTTCACCAGACGACCCTGCCCCGCATTGAGGACAATGCAAATTTTAAGTGTGGGGGGAGTATAATGTGACAACCATTTCAATTGCTTTGTCTTGTTTCTATTCCCATCCTCCTGAATTCTGCTAGTCTTATTGTGTTTCATTTTATTTTGTTTTATTTTGATTAAATCTGTCATGTCTCATTTTGGTTTTATTAAATCTCTGTCATATTTTTCAGTAAAAGCTGCCAAGCCAAGTCCATTCTGACTTCTGGCCATCTCGGCCAGATCCGGAACACCTTCGGCCTGGCAGAATTTCAAATCTGTCATTTTCTTTTAATTTTCCCTCCTAACAGAATTCCAAATTGGACTGTCAAAAATAAAAATGTTTTGAAAAGAATCTTGAATTGGCTTTCGAAAGTTGAAAAAGACAATAGGAAGTGATTCTGCAACTCTAGCAAGAGATTCCTCTAGCTTGAAAAGAGTGAAACTTTTGCGCTCTAGTCAGTTATTGACTGAAAAAACTGAAAAGAAAACCCTCTGTGATAGAGCAAGCATAACCCGTGTGAGATTTTGAGCCTTTGTAAATATTGATGGCTTACATCTTGCCATTTCTCTTCTTCTAATGTGATTTTTGCATTCATGTTAACTGCATATTCTACATTTTGCCTTAACTCTCTGGATACAACTGTTCTCACATGCAGGAATGACATGATCTAGGCCATGTTTCTTATAAGCCCTGAGCCAAATAAAGCCTACCTGAACAAATGTGACTGTTGTTTACCCCTTTTGAGCCTAATGTAACCATTATTCCTGACAGCTCACTACAAGCCAAGGCCAAAAACCATGAATTAACCTCACCCCTCGGGAGCAGAGGAAACTGGAAGTGTTTTGGGAGTAAGTCATGATCAAGTGTGGGGAAACTCCAGGAAGCAAATTTGTTCAACACCTCTAAGGCTCGAAAATGCAAGAAAAAGAATAAAAGTGAGAAAGAAAGAAAAGAAAAGTGGAGCAAAGAAAGCTGAAAACCTGAGCTGAACCGGATAAAGAAAGCAAACAGCTGCATAAATTTGTATAATAAGAAAAAGAAAAGAAAATGAGCTGGTAGCCGCAAGAAGGAGGAATTGGCAGCATCCTGGATTATCCCTCAGGCTGATAAAGCTTACTTCCCATTGCCCCTCTCCTCCTCATGGGTCCTGAAACCAATTCTCCCATATTTTATCCTACCCATGACCCAGCCTCGCTACAAGCCGAAAAGAAGTCCTAGTGATCATAACTGTGTGTGTTTTTGCAGGTGTAAGAAGAGAGTTTTGTCAAAGTATGATAATATCAGTTCCATGAATGTTTAGTGTAAATGCAAACCCAAACACGAGAGAAGTGAGGGAGTTATTCGCTTAAATGAGAGCTCTGTCATTCTTGGTTGCCTTCTCTGGTTTGTAGGTCATGAATTTGCTTAGAGCGCAGAAGAAGTAACTTTTAGATTGTTAGAGTATCTTGACCCCGGGGTGACAGAGTGCCGACTCTGTCTCGGTTGAACTGAAGGAAGCCAAGTGAAAAATTCTTTTCTATCTTTAAAAACTCCCCTAGTGATTTTCATTTTATTTTGCCTAGGAGTGCAAAAGGGTAAGTGTGGGGGTGTGATGAGTCACAATTTATACATCTTTTAGACACCTAACAAGGGAGTTTGCAAGACTATTATGTGCTTAAGAATGGATTGTTAGCTAAGATTCATTTTATGGGCTTAAATATAGAAGAAATATAAATCAGTGTTAATTTGGAAGTCTTAGCTAATAAAAAGTATCAGCCCTTCTTCTGCAGGTCAAGCCGAGTTAACCAGAGTCAACAAAGGAGTCTCAGCCGAGATGGAGTCGTCCCGGCCAGACCGACTCCGTCTCGGCCAAGCCAGAGTCGTCTCGGCAGTTCACGCCATGCAGCCCAGCAGCCCAATAAAGAGCGGCCCAATTGTGTTGTCCACGTCAGCTATCCAGCTCAGAGGCCACCTTAGCGCCAGCTCAGTTGCCATATCACTCTTGGAGAATCTGCCACATCACTTTGGAAGATCTTCACAAGGGTAGAATAAGGAATTCACATTGTAATTCTGTTAGGATATTTTGTAGCGTCATCTAGCTGCTCAGCTCGTGTATATATAGGAGAAGCTGTGCACTTTTTAAGGGTCTTTGAGTTCACTCTGATTCCACACTCAATATATCCATTTTCTTGCACTCATTCTCTCCATTTCACGGTGGTGCACGGTGTTGCTTTGGCATTTCTCTCGATCGAGGAAGTGCAGGTTTGAGATTGGGAAGCCAAAGCCTGTCAAAGGGGACCGATCAGATTACTGACGCACTCTAATGGAGCTGATCCTCAGCGCTCAGGCTAACGGAGGTGAACCACCACCATCAACCATGGCGATCGTCGTGGAAGATGGATCCACCTGAATTCAGAACCACTGTATTTGTATTCTGTTACTGTTAATCAATTTCATTCTACGTTTCTCATCTCCATTCTCTTCCTCTCCTTAAATTCATGATTTAATCCGCGATTGCAATTAAATTGTGAACAATGTTAAGCTAAGCAGATTGGAACTGGTTTAACTAATTTAGTAGGTAATCATTTAGCGATTGTTAACTGAGGACCTAAAATCAGCTCTAAACTTAATCCTTGCCAACTGATGAGGTAGCAATTGAATAAATCCTCGGTATGGCAATGGACGAATCTTTGGCGATTTCCATAAGACTTCCCAAGGCTGATATGGATTGAGAACTGGAGTGTGGAAACTGGACTGGATTTGGACTTACATGACTAAGCACGAACACAGTTAAATAATAATAATAATAGATAACTAGTAATAGTAGTATATGTTTACTACATTCATAGCCTTAGTTTATTTTCTGCTTCGCTTACATTCAAAATCCCCCCTGTCTAATGTTTTCTAGTCTGAAATAGAGATAGTCCATCTCTGTAGCGTCTGTCTGCACTCAGCCGAGACCAAGCTGGATTGTCTTTGTCGAGATCATTTCGACTCTGTCTCTGCCGAGAGCGACTCGGTCAGTGCCAAGGAGAGTCAAAACTTTACATCTTAGATTCGATAACATTTTACTTCACATTAAATCACAACTGAGCACATTGTGTCCTTGAGAAGAATGACCTAGGGTTGACTATACTATAGTTAGCTTTAGTTATTTGATAAGAGTTCAAAACGATTGAAAAAGAACACATCATCAGTTTTCTCTCATCTCGGCTTTAGTTGGCCGACTTGGGCTGGATTCGGCACTTGGTTTGCCGAGTCGATCTCGGCCCTTAGTCGCTTTCGACTCTGTTTGTCTGAATCAGACTAGGTATCTATCTTATTGCTCAAGTTGCTCTCGGCTCTTGTCGGATCTAGGTAGTTGGGAACCGGCTCGTTCTCGGCCTCTTTACAGTTGCGCTTCTGGGATCGACCTCTTGATTGTTCGACTCAGAACTAGCTTCTTCTAAATTTTTGGACTCGGTTCTGGCTACCTCCTGAATGTTATAGTCGATCTCACTTCGTCCCGTTTTCTAGAGTCGGCAAGATCCGAAATTGCAATCTTATTAGCAAGATCCAGACCCTCACTTTCAGTCATATTAACATTGTTCGACTTAGCTACCATGGAATCAACATCCCTGACCCTTTCAGCAAGTTCAATGTCAACATATCCGGGATTAGCGATCTTGGCATCAACACACAAGGGTTCAGTAGTGTCAGCATCAGCAATTGTAGGATCAATTATCTCGACCCTAGGAACCTGGTTCGAAATCTGGACAAGGGACTTAGCACTCGTTGTCCTATCAGTAAGATCAGTAACATTAGCTGCAAAATTTGCAATCTTAACTACATCAGCCAGATCAGGAATAGTTGGCACACAGTCATCAATCTCAGCCATTGCAATAGAGTCGATAGCAGCAAGTATGGAATTGGCAAAGCTCAGCACAACAATTGTGATCACTAAAGGTTGCATAGCTACCATTTCTGGGTCAATTATGACTCTTGTACCTACATTTGTATCAACATAATTGCTAATTTTGACACAATTAGTATTCTTTATTACAATGGTACAAGTGTGGTTACAATTAATAGTAGGACTCTTTGAATCCGAAATTTCAGGAAATCCATAAGACACTTGGACAGATTGTTTTGGTGGTAGCTCCTTGCCATTCCACTCGGTTATGTCACTCATACTTTCTTCCTGTGGATTGGGATGGTGTGAGACAGACTACATCCAAATCTCTTGGAATGTAGCTGGTTCACAGTGGCGGTTAATTCGGTAATTTGTTTTTGCAAATCCTGTAGCTCCTATAGTATGGTGCATATATTTTCTTGGAATTCCAAATTGCTAATGGGCATGTGGTTGGTCTAGTTTCCCAAGAAACTCTCCTTTTGTGGGAACTGCATGTTGTTCATCTTTGGTTGTGGTCTAAATGGAAGTGGTGGTTCTTGTAGAATGGGACGATCATGGGTTGGATGTCCTATAGAGCCACACATACCACATCCATCTATGTTTCTTCCCAATCTCTGATTGTCAACAGCAGTTATCCCATTCATTCCTATAGATGTCGTGGCTCCCATATTGTCAAAATGGTGAGTGTTACCTGCAAAATCATGTAACTCAGGCAACACAATTGTTAGTTCAAATGGATAATGCTTGTATTCCCGGGCTTGTTCCCATTTGGGATATCGAGGACACCACGCTTAATACATCATGGCATCAATGTGCAACTGATTCCCTTCTTTATTGGAGTTAGGAGCGGAATTATCAAAATCAGAAGAATTGGGAGCAATACTAGTATCAGAATGCACAAGTGTTGTTAATAGGATTAAAAATCAGAAAGAAGAAGAAAAGGATAACAGAATCAGAAAAATAGAAAAATGACAAGATAACGAAATTAAGCAGCAAAGCATCAGGAGAAGAATAAAATCAAAAACAGAAAAATAGAAAAATAATAGGGACAAAGACAGAAAAATAGAAAGAAAACAAAAAAATAGAAATAGAAAAACAAACGGCAAAAGAAATAGAAACGCAAAAAGGTAGCAGAATAATGAAAAATAACAAAACAATTGTAACTGGTCAGAATGTTACTAAAAAAAAGTTGATGCATAAAAAGAAAAAATCATATAGAGAAATTGCAAAATCAAATATGTAGAAAAATCAAAATCAGTTATGTAGAAGAAGTTAGAGTCAGTTATGCAAATCAGAAAACAAAAAACAAGTAGCTATCAGAAAACAAAATCAATTATGCAGAAAAATTAGAGGATTTCTATGCAGAAAAGTAGATATGGTTAATGATGCAGAGATGGTTTTTGTTGTTGTTGTTGTTGTTTTTTTTAGCGGTGCACCTCACGCGACAAAAATTTAACACACACTCAACATGCTATATTATTCTAGAATCGAAATAGACACACACTCAAAACTTTGACTCGACTGACAGACATAGCATTCCACAAATTCGGGATTCGGCTTGACTTAGTTTGGCACACAAAGACACAAAAGAACTTGTGTCCCCAACAACGACGCCAATTTGATAACTCGTTTTTAGGCGTATTCCGTTTATCAAACAAACTAAAGCTAACTACAATATAGCTAACCCTAGGTCGATTCTCTCAAGGACACAATATGTTCTAATATGGCTAAATGTAAAAATCAGAGTTAATGCAGAAAACGTCAAGTGTAAAATGTCGATTTGCTCTTGACAAAGACTGATTTGATTCGGTCTCAGTAGAGGCGAATCCGACACGGTCTCGGCTAAGCGCAGACTTGGACAGATGCGACGGAGTCGGACTAACTCGGTCTCGGACTAAAATGCAGTAAATAAAAGGGGGGTTTGCGTTTGAGTGCAGAGAAATAACTAAGGACTGAAAGTAAACTAAACTATACTAAGCTAACTATTGTATCAAATCATAATCCAACACACGATCGTTCCTTAATTCCTTACCTAAGATTATACTCCGAATCAACCTGAAACTCTTACGACAATCGTCAAACGTTTATCCCTTGCCATACCGAGGATTTACACAATCACTACCTCATTAGTTGGCAAAGAGTATGCACTTGGTTGATTTTAGGTTTTGTTACCTAACAAGGTTATTAAACCAGTTTCAATCGATCCTAGTCTAACGTGATCCACTCCTCACAATGTGCAATCACGACAAAGAAACAACAGATTAAAGCGCATGGATTAAAATCAAAAGATAGAATTGCAAACTAGTTGTGTTATTGAAAACAACATTGAATACAAGGTGAGAATTTAGAGATCCCAAAGAATTCGCCTTCCACGACGATCGCCTTGGAAGGACGGCGATGGTTCACCACTGATGGCCAAATGTTGAGGTTTCTACCCACTGGAGTGCATCGGCTATACCGAGCGATCACCTCCAACAGCTTCCAGCTTCCCAATTCTTGGTCCTGCACCTCCTCGATCGAGAGAGACACCTTACTGAAGCTTCGTGTACCACCGTGCTAGCTAGGACAAGCTGTAATTGTTGACGATGCTAGGTCTAAATTCTGCTGAAATTTCACACACTAAACTCGTGCCTTACGTGCCCTTATAAACATGCATGGTAGTTGCAACTAAATCTAGCTGAGTTACCCGAATTACATATTCCTTGATCCTAACAGATTTCTAGCTGAGTTACTTGAATTACATATTTCCTAATTTACTCTTCCTATGATCACGCGTTGTTCCTTGTATGCTAGAGTGATTTTTGCTGCTGATATCGGTCCTGGCCGAGAGTGCTACTGTGGCTGGGACGGCTGGGACGGCTAGTCTGGCCAGGACTGCTCCTTTTGGGCCAAGATGCTCCTTTTGGGCCTGCAAAACAAGTCCAACCTTTTTATCAATTAAAATCCTCATTTTCGAACAGATTTATATTTTTCCTATTTCTAGGCCCATAATTCGAATCTTAACTAAGACAGGACTTTTAATCACTAAACACTCTTACTAATACTCATCTTAAGCCCTTGTGAGGTGTATAAAATATGACTTATCAGACCCCCACACTTACACTTTTGCACTCTTGGGCAACTTGGGCAACTGTATTTGAAGAGGCCATAGATTATGGACCTCATTGGTTGTAGCAATGATGATGCCAGAACCTGGTAAGGTCCACCGTGTATCCATCTCGGATGTTGAAGTAGGGAAGGCCTCAGAAAGGAGGCTGCTCGCTTGCCACTACACACACGTCACTCACTAATCACATAGACCCAGGAATTAGGCCTCTCAAAAGAAATGGTCATTGCGCTCTAAGGTACATGTTTTTAGAATCAGGGGTTTAAGAAAAAGAAGTATGCCCCAAAGCAATAGAATACTAAGGAAGAAGACATTTTCACAGAAGGGAAAAGGGCAAAGTGGAAAGGCGAGGAAACAACAGCATAAGACCTGCCTATTTATAGCCAAAAAGAGGCATGTCTAGGAAGTCAAGGAACTAAATGTGGGCGCGAAAAAGTAGGAACATTAAATTCATATACTGTTGAAACCGAAGAGTGCATTTAAGGAGAAATGACGAAACTCAGCGTAACGACGCGACCCTTGCTATTTCAACTTTGAAACGCACAACCATTTTGGCTTCCTAACGGTCATAACGCCTAAGAGCGCAATGCTCTACGCGCAACTCCTGACTCCTCAATGGCCACGTCGTTTGGCAAAAAGGCACGTCACTCCCACACGTAACTTTCCACCTCTCGACAACCACACCGTATCCCCAAACCGGCCATCCGTCAAATCGATTTGACTCACCAATGAGTCAGCTCCACTCCCCAACAGACCACCATTACCCAACCGACCACTCAGATGACCCTACCTCTCAAAAAGTCGGCATCGGCAAGTTTCCCACTAGCATAGTCATTGATCAACCCGGCACACGGACCAGGACTGAGAAGAAGCGA
This sequence comes from Mucuna pruriens, assembly GCA_025330945.1. Lineage (NCBI taxonomy): Eukaryota > Viridiplantae > Streptophyta > Magnoliopsida > Fabales > Fabaceae > Mucuna > Mucuna pruriens. The sequence goes on from JAENHJ010000542.1 coordinate 798,042, forward strand.
TCTTTGTTCCTGATCACCCCAGAAGACATCAACATCTCCCTTGGGCGATCACATACAAAGAGGGGGAAACTGTACCCTAAATTCGTCTGGCCTAATAGGCAGTCCACAAAATCCCTCGAGCCCAAAGGAGTTTCACGCCCAAGAAGGCCAGGAAGAAACCCGTTAGGGAAGTCAGCCGACTTGGCCACGTCTGAGAGGAAGAGCATAGTATGCTTGACTATAGTCAGTAGGGCAGGACCAGCAAAGACGTATATGACCCGGCCCACGACTCAGACAAAGCCCAAGAGGACTAGCGAACACACCCCGCAAGGGTAGGCGGTAGGAAAAGGGGCCCCTAAACAATCAGGGACTTGAAGTGACCACGTCAAGCACGCGAGGCCCCACCTCAACGATGACGAGAGTCAACCAGCTCAACGGAATCAAATAAGATCTGTCACCTCAGCACAAAGGTAACAACCTTACCAAAATCAAAGCAATCCAAGCCGTACAATCTTTTTAGAAAGAAAAGAGGGCTACCAAAAAAGCCATGGCAGCAAACTAGGGGCCCCACCATCATTGACAGAACAAGATCCTCGCCAATCACAACGAGGGAAAGAGCCATGTCAGCCACTACTTGCGAGAGGAGCCGCAAATTCAGGAAAACGTGCCATGACCAAGCGTAGGAATATCAACCTAGGGATCACCAAGGCTAACGAACTAGATCAGGAGGTTGGAGCAGCTCCATGTGGCAAGATCATACCCGCCCTTATCACCCTCTCAAAGGCTATAAAAGGCCTTAACTCAAAGAGCTCAAGGCCAAGAATCGAAGACTGGGGGAAGAGGAGCAGAATCATTAAGGAATTGCGACTCAAATTCTGAAAAGATAAGCTACAAACTTACGCAGCAACTAGCCCTCTGGATCCCAGGTAAGTTTCTTGGCCAAAACACCAGTCAAGCCATATACATTCTCCCTAGGCACACTTCAGATGGCGAATACATAATTCGTCACACGAGTCGGCCTCCCCCTCTCACTTAACTTAAAACCTCCTCGAGTCCATATGATCCCAATACTTTGAGGCTCTAGCGTATAACCCATTCCAATGGCGAACTGAGTCTCTCTCATCTCCATCTCAAGGTCTGTGACACTCCAGATGGCCGACAAGCCACCCTAGTTTCATTATAGAATCCATCACATTTTCACCCCAGCATCCATCACACTTTGGATGGCAGGCAAGCCGCCTCAACATCAAACCGAAGCACGAACACTTCAGGTGGCAAGCTCATAGCTCGCCCCAACTTAAAACCAAGACGGCCTCAACTTTCAGGACCTGACACTCAGCATCTCGACCAGTAGATGCATATCCAAGCCAACCCAGCATACATACCCACGAATACTCAATCTAGCATCGAGGCGGGACGCCTAACAGATAGTCCCGACCCTGCCTTCAAACTATGAGAGTCGAGCACCTAATGGAAAGGTTGGCTCCTGTATGCCAGACCTCGATGGATGCCTAAGGGAAAGTCCAACCATACTGAGGCTCACACCCTATGTACATGTTCACGCCCCGAGGGAAGGACGCCTAAGGGAAAGTCTGACTCTGTCACTCACTGCCCGTGTCCCCCTAGAACTACGTTGACTTTGATTCCTTCCGACTCGGAGGTACATAGGAGCGAGGGGCCTACCCTCGTCAAGTCGATCATCCCACCAAAACCTATCCCTGTATCATCTATCATTATAGTAGAGGTTACGTAACATGCAATTCATGGGGTAATTACCAGATGGTAGGCGGATGGGATGACACATCACTCCCATGCATAACCGGCTCCTTACCCAGACTCTCTCTTTCGAGACCACACTCTATCTGCCTCTGGTTTTCCAATGTACCATCAAACATTGGTGGGGACTCCAATCCAAGTCATTTCGAATTGAGTCGGCCCTCCTAGGGGATGGCTCAACCATTGCCAACTCATCACGTTGGG